>JBCJKF010045417.1:0-11125 GCA_039654545.1 Plocamopherus ceylonicus
TCAACGTTCTTGTTTTCAGATCTTAACAAGTCTTCCTCACATTTGCACCCCTTCCAGTGTCCAGTTCATCTGTAGCCTGTTTGTCTCATTGTATTTTTTTATCCATCAAATCTCGAATAAAAAACCCAACAACAAACAAACTATATGTTACATACGTCTGGGCTGCCCTTGATTTAGGTTGGATCCTGTTATTACTTGTCTATCTTCATTAAAGTTAAGGAATATGAGAGGGCATGTTATTTGTTGTGTTTTTGGTTTTGTGTTTTGTTTTTACTTACTTTTTTGTCATTGTTATTTGGATTTTTTCTTGTTTTTTGTTGTCGCATTTATTGTTCTTGTATTCTTTATTTATAATCTTAGAGCCATGTGTTTGGGTGAAAGGATGTCTTTCCTTCTTTTGACAACTTGTTACAAAAAACACATAATAATTAAATACAGTGTTCAATGTTTTCCCTACTACTATGTCAACATAATAACTGTTTTACTGTTTTAGATGTTTCTTTGACTTGCATGGATATATTTCATTTTGTTAAATTCTCTTTGAAATGAAGATTAAGATTCATGCTTTGTGATTGAGCTCATAGCGCAACTCAAAAAGGTTGGAGAAATGATAATAAATCTTTTGAACAAAAATGATGTTAGTAAAAAAAAAAATGGTATTAGTAGAAGGTGGGTTGTTTGTGTTACAAAATGTTTTAAAATGTATTCCAGGTTATTCATCATGATACAATCAAATTGGGCAGATCCAAGGAAGAATTTCTTCAAATTAATGGCCCTCAACTGGCAACGGCTTCCCACATAATAGTTCTTTTGACGGAAGCTGCATCAAGCTCACCTTTCATCTTCCATGAAGTCCTGTTTGCTGACTGGCTTGGGAAAAAACTTGTCACCACCATGTTCAAGAATGTTTGGCCAAATCTTCGGGCATCTCTAAAAGCTGTGCTAGGTAACTGAGGATTATAGTAGATACGAAGTGAAAAAATATAACTGTCGTGATTAATCAAAAATAAGGTACACCAGCCATTTTTTGGAAATGTCACATGCTAGCATTTAGATCTAGTTCAAATGTTATGACCAGCATGGGTTCAACTGTATGGGATGATTATGTCATGCCTTTGTAAGCACAATATTTCTATGAATTCATGATTTATGAAATTGACTCGCTCTACTGCAATTTGTTTGACTCTTGCAGCTAAATATTAATACTTTGATTTTTCAGATACACTGACTTTTCAGCCTTCTTATCCTTGAATACAGTACATGTATATGTTAAAAGGTGAACATTGTCCATTTTAAAATCATTCTTGGATCAAACAACTTGAAAAATATATGGGAGGATAAATTAATGATACTTTCCCCCGTTATCCTTTTAAGTTTAGTTTTCTTTACATTTGGAAACTTAGTTAACAACCCAACGGTATTGTTTCAGGAAATTGTCCAGCAGTGGATTTTGAGACAAAAATGTATTCTGAAAGCCTTGATGTTCTTGAGCATCAAATCAAGCCCCTACGGCGAGTGCCAGGTGTGGTGCTAGAGCAAGCTTACCTCAACAAGATGGCAGAGGGACTCAAACCGTTGGAAATGTTGGCAAATGCACGAGGTCAGTGTGAAATTCAATTTGTGCCAGCACACATTAATCTCACTCATTACAATTCAAAATGTAAATTGCCTTGCGGTGGTTTTAAAATAACCTTTATTAATTCATATATTTTTTCCTCTGAGATCGCGCCACACTGATAGATCTTTTTATCTTTAGTATCAGTGAAACCCAAACTAAAAACATTCAATTTTTAAATAAACTTAGTAGAAATTAATGTGTTTTTTGTGAGTAACACACAAGGCACTGTTTATGATTATTATTTTTCCCCAACTTCATATGACATTCCTAAAATAAGCAATGATTTGTTGTCTGTGAGTGATCAGCATTTGAGACAATTTTGGAATGTATATATTAGATCTATATATATTATATTCTTGTACTTAATTTTCAAAGAATTGTCTTGATACTATTGTCATGAATTTCTTTTTCTTCTTCTTTTGAGGACCTGGGGAGATGTGTGTGTGTTTAGGGAGGGGGTTAAGGGGCTCTCAACAGATGAAAAGAATTATCACTTAATTACAGTGAAACAAGACCCAAAATATTCATTCAATCTAAAAGAAAAAATAAAAAAAAAGAAAGAAAGGAAGTGCTTTACATCTTAACTCTCATTTTCAATGACATACAAATAGTAATATTAATACTAGTCTAATAATAGTAATGATTCCTCTAGCAAAGCTCAATCTTGCACCAGGTTAATGATTTTGGATATCTGGAACAACCTTGTTTTACTTTCACAGCATTTCCCATCTGATTATTAAATATTTATAAAACTACAATTTGATAGCTAACATATCATTAGAATTTCTTTTTTGTTTTGTTAGAAGTTACCTCGGTAACAAACAAAAATCTTATGTCTTATATGACTCTCATTCTCCTTTTATTACACATGGCTGTTATCTGTGTATTTATTATATATTTATTTCACCTACAGCTTTACAAAAGGATTCCTTGGTAACTCTTTCAAAACTCTTTGGCATTTATTTACAGACTCAGTGCAACGCAGAATCACACAGTGCATGCTATTATTTCATGTTGTTTTATCCACGCACATCAGATTAATGACCTCTCCTCACCCAGAAATTCATCAATGTTGTTATATTTTTCTATTGGATTTTTCTGTCTCTCCTTTATGACACATCCAACATGACTGATTTTTGTCTGACAAAAACATATCTATAAAGTCAAACTTTGACTAGTTATAGCCGATATATCGGCATGGGGCAGGATTTAATGCTTTGACTACAACATGCCCATATATTGAGATGAGCATGATAAATAGGCAAATTGGAATCCAAGATTTAAATCATACTCATGCTGATTTATGTTTGTGCTCATCCTAATATAAGGGCACATTGTGGTCAAAGAGTTAAATCGTATTCAAGCTGATATATATATTGGTTTTAAGTAGTCCATGAGGTTTAGAGGCTGTAATTCTACAGCAAAGATGGAAGAAATATATATAACATGAAGTCCGTTTGTCTTCAATAGAAATATCAACACTTTTCAGATTATTAGCACACTTTAAACTTCTGTGTAAATGTATAACTTTGTTTATTACAGTATTTAATGTTCCCTTAATGTTGTCATACTCATGTGATAGCATTTGTTAAACAAGTCATCACTCCGATTTTTTATTTTTCATAACTTTATTATTTGACTTTCTTTTAAAAAATTTTTTATATGATGTCGTAATTAATGATGAAAATAGAATTGTTTTCTAGCTTAGTATGTAAATCTGGTATAATTCATTACTGAGAGGTAAAAATGTGAATTTTTAAATCAAAGGTGCATGGCTTCAAGAAGTGTTATTTTATATTTTATATATTAACCCATTGTTTTTAAATATTAAGATATGCTGTTTTACAGCCAAACAATTTAGTAGGCTCGATGAATGTGTTTCAGTCAAACAGACAAAAATGATACAACACAACATAAAAGGTGCATGTTTGTGTATTTTTTCCTTAATAATGGCTTCTCAATCATGGAAATTATTTGGGAATATGACTCAGTGGTAGTCATGTTACTTGTATTGACCGCCCATCTGGTTTCAAATTAAACACATCCCTTGAAATTTTTCGAGAATGGAAACTGTGATAAAAATTAAATCAATTTATTATCTCCCTTCTAAAACTGGTGAAAGGCGCTTGGGTGTTTTTCATTTAGCATCAAGGATATGTGGATTTAGTTCTTAAGTTAACCTATAACCACTTGTCTCAATGGTTCTAAAATCTACTTGATATTGAGATGGCGGATGTCTATTTGATTTATGATGAGTAAGAATTTCTATCGTTTTGGGGATTCTGTCTTTGAACAATTCGTACTTTAATTGAAAGCTCCCTTATGCTTTTTGGTGCTAAATGTACATTTTTCAAAATATTTGCATGTTTTCGTTTAGGTAAATTATTACCTTTCATTTCTAAACAGTGTCATCATGACTAGTTTGCATTGTCATGTTTCTTGGTTTATAATTATATTATTGCCATTATTATATAATGGAGCATTCAAGGGTCAGTTGACCTGTTCAGCCCCTACAATCTGATATGATATGATTTGATACAATGAAGATCTTTATGAATTAATATTAATATGTAGAACCTTATTTCCAATGCATAAAAGGGAAACCACCTCCTTGAAGCATAAATGATGAAGTCAATACATAATAAATAATTAAGTAAATTATTTAAGTGGTATGATTCATTGGACCTTCTTTGTGAGTGAGAGCAAGATGATTTTTTACAAATTGCCAACTGCTTATGTTTTTTATTCTCTAAAAAATCTTCATGTGATCTTTACACGTCACTGTCAATTTTATCTTCTTTATGGTACTATACCATTTTAATATGGTGACCTAATGCCTTTTACAGGTTAACACATTATAGTTTTTTGTTTTTTTTTATTAAATGTCATATGAATAACAACAGCTGTTGTAAAAGAACATTCATTCCAAGTTATCGTATGATTTGACTTTCTAAACAGCAAGGGTGTCATTGGTCATGATTTTCATTCTCGTTTTAGAATGGGACATTTAGAATAAGATAATCCTTTGTGCTCTCATGGCATCAAATTTACACATAATGTATGGATGCAAAATAACCACTGAAGGATGGGTGAAAGGAGGGGGAGGAGGATAATTTTATTTTCTCGGTATTGACAGTCTTTAGAATACATTTCTTTGATGACAATTAGGGTAGGTTAGAGATCCAAGTTGAAATGATAGTGAAAATATGAATTTTCATATGAATGATGGGGATTGGATTGAATATTCCTGACAGAATTGTTTGCTGTCACCTGGAGCACATTTTTTATATTTATGGGAGCACTGTGGAGATGCGGTATAAATAAAAAACTTTTTTTCATGGATATTTTATCCATTTTGCAATTATTCATCCATTTTTTTAATAGAAATTTACTTATTAAATAATAGAATTTCTGAAACCCAGTTTAACAGTGGGATCAAATGTAATATGAAGTCAATTGATTTTGAATCTTGTTTCAAAATATTGCCAATAAATTATAATGGTCAATGTTACAAAATTTAGGAGTCAATAAAGAAATGTTGAAAGGAATTTTTTATTTATTTTACAGGAGAAATATTTGAGATGAAGATGGACATAGGTCATAAAAAGAATTTGCTTTTATTAAATATGAAAAATAGAATACTAAATTGTAATGTAAAACAATGAAGTGAAATAAGCCTACCTTCCATACATTTAAAAAAAAATTATTTGCAGATGGAGCCGTGTCTACCATCCCTTCCGCAGAAGAAGATGCCCAGGTCTTCATCTCATACCAGTGGGATATGCAGAGCAAAGTTGACGAAATTCAGCAGCTCCTCGAGCGAGCGGGATTCCCCTGTTGGGCCGACATTTCCATGGGTGGGCCACCAAGAGGCCACAGCAGTCGCAGCACACGCTCCTCTGCCACATTCTCTCACCTGGACTCGGCAAGTGAAACCCTTCAAGGACAGATTCAACGGACCATGAAAGCCTGTCATGTGGTCCTCTGTTGCATCACCCCTAAGTATTTGCAAAGTGACAACTGTGCTAAAGATCTCACTCTAGCAGACGCCTTCCACAAACCTATTATTCCTTTGCTTTTACGTTATGCCCCATCTGAGAGTGCCCCAAATTTTGTTAGGAGAATTCTACTGAGATATAGTTATATAGATTTGAGTAATGAACGGCTTTTTAAACAAAATATTGGGGTGTTGATGGATAGGGTAAGAAAGTGCGTTGAAGCAGCTGGGGTAAGATAATATCATGCAAAATTATTTTATGACACAAAGTATGTCCAAAAGGCAATTAAATTGTGCAAGATTGTATTTTCAAATTTTTCTTTAAACAGTTCATATCGTATGAACGTGCAATTCTATCAAGATTTGTGAATATTTAATTGGCCTTTTACTTTGCTGACCTTGTAAGATAAATTGTTAGCTGTATGAATTACATGCGTCATTGCTGTTTTTCATCATGCTGAAAAAAAAAAAAGATTTTTATTAAACTGTTGTTAAACACAACACATAAAAATGTCTCAAGGCAATGGATTATTTTCGTCACCAGGCATATAATGTAGTTTCCCATTGATATTCCCATGTGTAAAAATGTACATCTTGTTTTGAATGCATCCCAATTATTTCTTGTGATGTCTGTAAACTAATGTCATGTGAAAACCTGAAGAGTAAGAGCAAGTGTTTAATTTATGTTGAAATACCTCAAATTACAAAAGATATATGTGTATAAAAATTGAATCACTTCTATCCAATAAGAAGGACTCAAGTACTTGATTCACTTTTACTGTGGATAAATATTTTGTATGTTCAATATCCTTTTTGCTGCTCATTATATATGTGATTGTAATTTAGTATTGAGACAGATACCATATCACTTCTTGTGTCTTTTCATTTTCTTGGTAATCATTTGAGTTACTTTTCTAGTCACATCTGTCAAAATCTTTTCATGATCTATCGTATACTAGCTATTATTGTCACCAATTAAAAGTAATATAGGACTTAAAGTATATTTTCAAGGCATTTTTTCAAGTGTGGTTTATGATTGGTCGTCAAACAACAAATGATGGAACCAAGTTAAAGGTAATGTAAGCCTGAAGGTTATGTAAGTGCATGGTTGACTTTGTTTCACACCTCGACTCTATCAAATAATGTTTTTATCATTTCTATTGAATCTAGATCTATATAAACCTTGAAATGAAATGGCTTCTTCTCATGCTCAACCCAAGTTCAAGTGTCTCACTATTGATGACACTGGATTTCTGCAATTTCGCAATCCTGCACGCTTTTTGGTTACTCCCATGAGCAAGTAGGAATCCGGCGAGTACTGTACATTTTTGTTTCTTGTCTTAGCGGGGCAATTCTTGAGAATGATCAATTAAAACCGAAATTAACTTACTGGAGATGTGGATTCATCTTAATTTACTGAAAATGAAATGTTAAGAGTCAACAAATTTCTATAAAAATGGTGATTTTGAAAAAGAGTTTCTTGCAATCATTTTGCTTTTCGGATATTTGGATAGAATCTGGACAAGACCTGTGACAACTGGTGTTTCTTGCTCTTGCAAGTGTGGAATGAAGAATAACCCAAAGATGACTTCTTATTTTTTGTTTTAGTTGTTTGTTGGGTTTTTTTTTGGTTTGTTTGGGTTTTTTTTTTTGCAACAAGTGTACAAATTCACCCACAGGTGAATGAAGTTGAGTGCACCGTTTTTTACACCATAAAATTTCACCATCATTGCTGTCAACTAATCCTTTTTATATCTTGTGAGGCAGTCTTGTAAACCTTGTCCTATTTATGAAATACTCAAACTGATTTGATTTCATCTTGACGTGATAATATAAAATAGCATTAAATGAATGTAAATTTTCTTCTAAAGGAAATTTGGAGTGAGGGAGATGAAGACTGTGAGGGAGACTTATAAATCATTCACTAAATCATTCAAAGGTCTAGTTGTCCCTTAAGTGCCTTTTGCAACTATGAAGGCTTTCTCAGATTGCCTGACTGAAACAGTGTTATCCTTTCTTCCAATAGCTTCTCCTGTTTTTGTGTCACCATTCTTGTGATCATCTTGTAAAAATGTTTTATAATTATTATTCTAATATCTTGTGAAGGAAATGGGTTTTATTTTTACATTCACCAATCAATCCCATGGAAATAATGTTATGACCTGTTTCATAAATGAATAAATATGATATTATGATATTATATTTTTTGTCTCCTGAAGGACAAAACATGATATTCTAGCCAAAGTCAAGAAAACTATTGTGTAAGGGAACATCAAGCAACCAAATAAATTATGTTCTGAGTATATTAAAATGTGTTGTCAGTTGCAAATAGAGGCCATAAGGCTTGAACATTGGCAAGGGAGTACATCTATATATATTTTGGTTAATCAAGCAAACTTTCTACCCAGTCATATTTTGCGACGATGGCCAGCGTTGGACAATTGGTGATTTCTGTACCTCATAAGGACTTTGACCTTGGGTTAGATTTCATGGAAATTTGCTGGATGTTATTACATGTAATTATTATTATTATTATAATTATTATTATTACTCGTATTATTATTATCATTATCATTATTATTAATATTGTTATTATTATTATTATTATTCATAATAATACTAATAATAATAATTATTATAATAATAATAATAATAATAATAATAATAATAATAATTATTATTATTATTATTATTATTACTACTATTATTATTATTATTATTATTATTATTATATTATTATTATTATTATTATTATTATTATTATTATCATTGTTATTATTATTATTATTATTATTATTATTGCTATGAATTTTATTCTACTATAAACATGATCTGATGAAAATGATTTTGAATTTGATAAAAATAGAAAGAATAATATATTGTGTAAACAAAGAAAAGGTCAATTGAAATATGCAGATTTTAATATTTTTTCTGTCATCAGTATCATTGTCTTCTTTCATGTGTAATTATTGATTTCCTCGTCATCATACTTGTCATCAGCATCACTATGAGCATCATTGTTGTCATTATTATCATTTTCATCACACTCCTGTTCATTATGATTGCCCTACTCATTTGGAAATATGTTTGCGTCCACTATTATTGCTATTATACTATTTATTATTACTATTATCATGGGGAAGCTTGAAATTATGGAAAGAGAAAACAAACAAAAAAACAACAAAAAAAACAACAACAAACAAAGCAAACACAACAAACCCAAACAAAGGAACAAACTAAGCCAACCTATTTGTTTTCAATTTCAGTATTTCTTAAGAAGATCACCTTTAACAACAGAACATAATAAGCGAGTCTTTCTTCTATGCTTGACATATTTTAAATGTTGTCTAAGTTTGTTATTGAAATTTGGTTATCATTTAATGTCTCAATGTGATGCAGTCCTTTTTCTATTATGTAAATTGTTTGCCTTTCATCAGGGATAACAATATGTGCAGGAGAATGCAATTAAATGCACTAGAAATTGAAAGGGAATGAAAATACTCAATGCTTTTGAGAATTATGTTCATGTTAAATTTTTATAATTATAAGGCTGTACATCAATATTTTCAACCGTGGCCTAAGCGAATGAAGTGATTGAATAGGGTGTTTCAGACATTGTTCGCTTCTCAAGTATTTTATTGGGAAATTTACAAGAGTTTATTATTTTTTAAGTGTATTTAATTCATACATACATGATTTGAAGTGCTTCAGTTATTATGTTTAGTCTGTGATGTACAAACTTCTTGAATTGTAACTTATATACATTTAATTTTATCTTAATTTTTAATATTGTATCATATAAGAAAGAGCTGTGATTTAAATTGTGTTTTGATTGCCTTTTACATTTTCATTGTTTACAGAGATTATGTTTGATTGAATAAACAGTATAAACCAAATCAAAAGATTTTTTTTTTGATTTTCATTCAAAACTTTATTTTTTATCTTTTTTCTGTTGCACCATCTTTCCACCATTCTTTACCACCTCCTCCTCTTCCCTATGTCCTCCTCATCTTCCTCATCATCACCGTCATCATCAGGAACAGTGTTTGATTTGTTGACCCATGGCACAGCCCCCAAAATCATGAAAATGTTCTCCCGAATACATGTAATATGAACTAATATCCATCCCAACAAAAAAAGTATTTGATAGGGTGGTCCCAAAAAACAACAAAAAAACTTTAAAAGATAATAAAGCTGGAACCTACTCACTTATATACTAGCAGTCTTATTAAATAACCAATTTTGTACTCAATAGCAATATTTCAGACAGATTGATAAGATAAAGCGGTTACAATAGGGATTTATTCAATCATACCATTTTTGAGACGATTTCAGACATTTTCCCGCATGTGATTGTCCTAACAATTCGTAAACCCTCTAAGTGTCATTTTTGTTTAATACATTCTTGATAATCAAAGCACGAGGGTCTAGATCTAGATCTAGATCTAAACCTAGAAATACTGTTATTCGCAGACCTAGGTCAAGTCTTAAAATGACAACATAAAACTAGATCTAGATACTCGAATGAGTGTGAAGTCAAGACTGACCAAGTTCGGCTTGATAAATCTAGCAGACAAGTTTCGTCTCATCTCCTTTTCTTATGTCATTGGACATTTTCAATGAGGTTTCCGGCATCTGATTTCCTTATGGTGTGATGAGACTTCCCTCTACTGTATATCTTGTAACTTTTAAAATGTTGAATTAATCAAGCTCAAATTATCCTTCATTGTAGGGAATTGACTTATTTTGTAATGTCCTACAGCTCTTAAAAATTCGGCTGAGACAATGATATAGTGAGCTTTCAAATTTGGAGACGTTTTGCTTTGTTTTGTTTTGTTTTATTTATTATTTTTTTATTTGGGCAACCCGATATTTCCCTGATATCGTGCACTGTGACAACATCATGTTCAGATAATTATAAAATAAAGCTCAAAATCCATTTCTACAGGAGAAACAGAACAGAAGTCCAACAACAATAGACTCAGAGCAGGCAGTGAGCCAAGAAAGTGGTTTGACATAATATTTCGTTCAAACATTCACTCACACGGAAGTCAACAACATTCAAATTTAAGAACCCTTCCACATGTTTATTAACGCAGTTTTACCCTCACCTATTAGACGACTCTGAATAAGTATTAAATCCTGCCACAGCTGGTTTAAAGATCGTATCTCCTTTGTCCCCTGCCACCCCCCCCCCCCTCATTCCTTTGCTTTCACCAACCCACACCGATCCTCGACAAACGTGGTTAATAAATAAACCAAAATGAGGGGAGCGATATTTACTTCGCGTTCATAAGTCTAAACCGATAGTATACGTGGGACTTAAAGAATCCAGGGTAAAGTGTATAGCTCCCTTAGTTATCTTCAAATTGAGTGTGTCAAATACATATTTGAATTGTTTCTATCTGCGTTTAGAGCCTGTACCTGTACGGTGTTAGACGCACTATAAAAGCCATTTATTACTACTACTACTACTACTACTACTACTACTACTACTACTACTACTACTA
>JBCJKF010045528.1:4554-17120 GCA_039654545.1 Plocamopherus ceylonicus
AAAAAGAAGACCCCCCCCCCCCCCCCCCCCCCGCCTTTTTTGCACTAAATCAAGTCCCCAACCCAAAAAGTCAACAAGACCTGAATATTAACAATAGGAAAAATATTAATAATGAAGTGAGACATTTAAAACTGAAGGAATAAATAAGTACAATAAATACAAATATGTTCCTTTTAAGTTAATATGTGAATATTTGTGAGTGTTCTTTTTTCTCTCTCAAAAGAAAAAAGTGGGAGAAAAGGTTGAAAAAAAAAAAAGAAAAAAAAAAGATATGGAGCACATCGGTGAAAAATACAACTGAATTACAATACAGACATAAATCTAAATTGAAGTAAGAATAAATCTAAAAAAAAAAAAAAAAGGAAGAAAGAAAGAAGAGAAAGGAGAAAAAGAAGACAATAGAACATTTAAAAAAAAAGAGAATTCAATATTTGTCTCAGTACGGTACCATATGAGGCAAATCTGACATAACACAAAGTCATTCAGGAAAGTTTTTTTTTTGCTTGTACTAAATCTAGCATATTTTGTGTAGGTTTCTTTTTCTTCTTTTCTTTTTTCCTTTTCTCCATGACCCTGAATGGAATTGAATATAATAATAGTAATGATAATAATAATAACAATAATAAAAAATATGAGAAGAAGAAAAATTATAATATAATAATAATGATGTTTCAACATGGATTGATTTCATCTAATAACCTACTAGACTGAAACTGTGTCTCCCTTTATCGATGAGTGAATTTGGAACACAAAACAAAACAATCTAAGTCATAAATATCCACCAATGTTTGGGCTTAAAGAAAATATTCAAAAGAAAAAAATAGAATCCAACAGCACTGATCTACTCCACTGATAGATATCTAAACTACTTCTTTGACATGTATCATTATTTCATTGTAATATTACCATGGTATTTCATATCAAATCATAATATATCATTTCCTTTCATGCATTTCATATTAACTCCATTTTACCGTTTTAGTCAGCTGTACTTTTTCAATTATCACACTCAACCAATTTGAAGCATTCTCTTTTCATTTCCATACAAAAAACCCACAGAGAAATAGTGCGTCAAATGACTGAGCAACATTAGGTTTATTCTTCTACAGTTGAAAATAAAAATAATAACAATCCTCAACACAGTTGGTCACCATACAGCTAAACTAATCCGTCGTCTTAATCAGGAGAACATCCATAAGTTATCATTATCAAAGTACATGGACCACTCAAACAATCAACATACATGACAAAACCAGTAGTTATAAATCATAATTTCATCATCATGTACTTTCCGGTCTTGTTCTGTTATGTACACACATAGAATATGTCGATCATTTTCTCGAAAATGAGAAATCCGACTGGATGGGTAGGCAAGATGGAGGAATTAAAAAAAAAAAAAAAAAATGTTTCTCTGACTTACACTTATACATAGATATAGAGGGCCTTTGTGGCCAATCCTAGGAGTGGGGCATGGGAAAAATGAGCAGGGAATAAATCAGGTCATTTTAATCACTCATACTCATTTTTCAATTTTTATTTTGCCTGAAAAAGGTCACAAGAAATTGTACAATTATTATTAGAATAATAATATTTAAAAATTAATCTACTTCATAATTTTGACGATTCGAATTTAAACGTTTTTTGAGTAGCCTTTTTACAACATGGAATGAAAGTAAGGTGAGGGGGGATGGGGGAGGGGATTAAGAGGATGGGAAAATGGGAGGGGGAGAACTTTTACTCACTAGATCAGTTTCATAACACTTTGTACAGGCATTAAGCGAGAAGAAAAACATGCAGAACACTTTCTCAAATACTCCTGCAGATAAAATAAAACCAAACGGAAACAAACCCAGATTGCGAAGCACATAATTGTAATAATATGTGTTGTAAATATGTACATGAATTCTTGTTTTACAGCTTTATTTTCCTGTTGTTTTTTTTGGCAAGATGATGACTCTCTTGAAACCATAAATGAACATACAAACCCAGAGGTGCTAGAAGAGAATTCTTGTCATTAACTCCTCTTCTAAATAAACGAAGACAGACAGACACACACACACACACATGCAAGCATACACATAAAAACATACATACTTACATACAATATGATTAGGGGCTTATAAAAACTTTGCAGCACATTCTTGTTGCTGGTTATTTGTTTTAGGTTTGTGATATTATACCAGTAGGTCAATTTTTGTCCTCCTGTAGATTGTTTTCCCTCTGTTGTACCACCTACTGCTAACATTTCAAGGCTCTTCATATGTCAGGTGTGAGTGAAAAATTTGATTTGTCTTTGGGCGGCTTCATAGTCCAGTGGTAGATAGTTCACCTGGTGACGAGGTCCTGGCTTTGAATCTTGCCGGGGGCAGTGTGAAGTTGAGTCCTTGGGAAAAAGCTCTTTATACACTTTTTCTCACCACACTCCCTGTCTCATCCTTCATGTTATGTGTTACTGTTATTTGGGGACGCCTTGTAAAACACTTCGAGCACAAATGGATATTGTGCAATAAAAAAGCTCTCCTTTGTCTTATTTTTTCATACATACATACACACACATACACACAAACACAAACACACACAAACACACATATATATATAAATGACATTTTGTTCCACGGCTACAAATACAAAAGGAACAGGAGCATAATGACAAGTACTGGATTTCAAAGAGTTTGAAATACAAATTAAGGAAAATGGGTGACAGAGAGAGTTGGAGGGGCAGAGAGGAGGGTAGGGCAAGAAGGAGGGGAGGGGAGGGCAGACAAAAAGAGAGAGTTGTTGATTATTGCATAAAAGATTGGATGATGGGGAGGAGGGAGGAGGGATATGATAATGGAAAGAGAAATGAACACTAGACATCGGTAAAGAATAGTGAAATTGGTTGATGAACACTGTAGACAGAGAAGAATAATTATATTGGCTGTAAGTCCTTAGTTATATTAATATAAAAATATAAATTTAAAAAGCTTTCAAGAAAATTACGGCTGAGGGGAGACAGATATTTCTTAACCCTTTGACCACTTAAAGCCGATACATTGACTAGCACATGATTTAACTCTTTGATTACAACTTGCTCATAAGTGTTCATCCCAAAATATGTGCAAATTGAAAGTTAAAGAGTTAAATCGTGTTTAAGCCAAAATGTTATAATCATGCTCATCCTGCCATATATGGGTAAACCGTATTCCAAGAGTTAAACTGTGCTCATGCAGATAGATCAGCTTTAAGTCATCAAAGGGCTAAGTTTTTCATCATTCATCACGAGTCAAAAATTAATTCAATATAGACAATTATACAGTTAATTGAAAAGAAATCAGTTTAATTAATTTGAATAATAAAATATTGCTTTTGATAAAATCCAGCTGGGCACATTATGAATCATGAAATCTCTGGCCGATCAAAGATCTATTCCAAGCAGTACTCTCGAACTTTGAGATTTTGTTCTGTTTCAATTTAAAAGTCAGAGGCGAAGGAGATACTTGGAATGACTTCCCAAACCGTGTAGTTACAGCACCATACAGTAAATTGTTTCAAATAGACATTGGAATTTCTCTCCAACAATTTCAAGACCATAATCACACAATGCCTGTAAGACCTTAATCAACTACCGTACTGCCTGCATGAAGAAAAAGTGAACAGGCCTGAAATGTGTCAATCACTTTACTGATCAAGTTAAAGTTTGCTTTTTGCACATCACTTAGCTCATGATGGCACTATCTTTAAAACACAGCCATTCTGCAGCCAAACTCAACGCTGATATTATAAAGCAACTCTTTCATTTCCATTTCACAAATAATAGCCCAACTGGTGAAAAAATGTAAAACAAATAAAAAAAAAAAAAAAAAAAAAATTGAAAGCACACGATTCTACAAATTTCAAACACAACAAACTTGACAAACATTTTGTGACACATTGTGACACCACTCCCTGACATTGAATAATGGATTGCTATTCTTAGTACCAGCAACAATCAAAATTATTTTTTGAAAAATATGTAACATGATGAAAAGCGCATATAAATGACATTTGATTTTCAAGCACCAACATGACCAGGTCATGCCCTATCCACCAAATAAATAAACACGGTGTCAGGTACAGGAAGGCAAAAACACAACTGATGGGGAGATGGTGGACAAGGTGGAAGGTGAAATCATGAATGTTGACACTTCAAGTAGAACTATAAGAAACAATGGCATTAGCTAGTGATAACTTTCAGAGACCAAACATATCTGATAATATATTATGAGAGTAGTTTCCTGTTGCCTTGTTATTTCCTTTTCCTTTGGTTGGAATTTTTAAAATGGTCAATTCAATGAGATTTGGAGCCTTTTCTTCTCTCCACTGTTTGGATTACAGCCTGATTCAAAAGTGTAAGTGCTTTTCGCTTTTAAACTATGATTATACTGTGGTGACAATTGGCTCATCTTATTGTTAGGCAATGTTAGGATTGTTATTTCATTCTAATGTTTTTATAGGAACCAAAAGTTCCACACAGATCTTTATGTCAGCAAAATTTATTTAAAGCCAGTTAGCCTCAGTGGATCCAATACATGTTGCATTATTTATCAATTTATCTTTATTTTTGGAATGGCTAATGCAAAATATAAATGAACGGGAACAAAGATATGAACATATAAAAAAACCCAACTTTGCACATCCCTCACATAAAAAAATCATTACAAAAAAAGAAAATCAACAAACCATCATTACTTTAACAACACTCTCATGAAATAAAAAAAAGACATAAAATAGCCGCATTAACAAACATGATGAAGACAAGTTATATCAAAAGTGTGAAAGCCTTAAGTCCTAAAATATTATACTCCAAGTTGCATGATCACCTATATTATAAATGATATTATTATACAGACTGAATTATATACAATATAGCACACCCCTGCAATGGAGGGAGTAGGTCATGTATGCATATGACATAAATCAAGTTTTACATTCGGGTCAAATTGTCTATTCAAGTAAAACAACAGGTCTTACGTTAGCTTTGAAAACAGATGACAATGCAATGTATTAGTGACAAAGACCTGAAACCAAAACTGCTATACCTACTCAGCACCATAAAAATATAAAACGCAGACACCATCATTGAGTCAAAAGCTGCAAAGACTGTAAACATTGCACACACGCATACACGCCTCAACGTTTCTGTTCACATTGTCAAATTCTTATTATATCTTAATATTCATAATGAAATGTGAGCGACCTCTTTGTCCCTTTATACCAGCAACATCTTCAACATTCCATGTAATCATCCATCAGACATTCACAAGGAAGCTAAACTTGAGGACAATTTTGTTTTTTTACTTTTCAGAGAAAAAAGAAATTACATCAGAATCTGTGGTGTCATGTGCATATTGATCAAGCGGTTAAAAAATCAGCAAAAGAATAACAGGAATTTCTTTTTGGCTTTAGATAGGTATCGTGTGTTTTAGATGAAAGAGAAAGTTTTAAAAGCTCAAGAAAAATATCAGTTCCTGGGGGTGGTCCTTCAAGATTATCATTTCAAACAAAAATCTTTTAAGGTGAAAAAAAAAAATGTCCTTAATTTGAATTGTTCACAACTGCATTTTTACATGAATGGAAAACTAAACATCCCATGTTCTTGCATGGCATTCACACCTTCACAGGATTGTTCATTTTTGCTGTCTGGAAGCGAAACTTGTACAGGAAATCATAAAATATATGATATTGAGAGTTTTGTTCCTTTTATTTTTCTCCTTCAATGACAACTGACATGAAGGAGTAATATCATAATCAACGTACATTATCATATTTACAAGTGATAATATTGGAAAGCACAAAACATTATCTTACAACAGGTGTAATCATCATTAAAATCAATTCTTATACAAAAATGCACGTAAAGTTTGCAAGAAATTTGAACAATTTTCTTTACATTTGATACAAAGGTTTTAAATGTCTCGTCTTCAGGTAGGCTATTAATATTTATATATACATATACATGTAAAACTTGTAGTGTACAGTACAAACGTATGGATAAGCTATACGTTTTATCAGTGGTCAGGATGATAAGAGGAGGAGACACACATAAAGCACCAATAAAGGAAACAAATATGAAACCAGTTTTTCTTGACTGCTTGTGCCGATATACAGACTATAGGATGATTTTACTAGTATTTCTGGCCATAACATAGTCAATGCATTTAGTTGCAGTGATAGAATGTTGTACTGGTGTAGTCACAGCAACATTACAAAATGTGTTTGGCCTTGGATCATGAGTCTGGAATTACAATCGATAGAGGTGTTGTTTTATTTCAAACTCATTTCATTTCCTCATGAAGACTTCCATTTTCACTCAAAAATTTTCATGCAAGAGAGAAAAACACAAAAGGTGGGGAGACAAATAAAGATAAAGGAAGGATGACATGAAGACGAATCGAACACAAATCAGCCATCATCTTTTTTATCACAAGTGGTTTCAAAATATTGCAAAATATCAGTCAAATGACTGTAGGCCTACATTTACAAATGGGGTCATGAAATCCCAACATATTTATGAAAAAAAAAAAAAATTAAATTAAGAATAAAAGAAAACAGAAAAAAAGAAAAAAAAGAGAAAAAACTGTAGCTGAAAAAAAAAAAAATAAATAAAATTACAAAATATCAAAGGTTTGACAAAATATATCCCTTATCAGGGTGTGTTGATGACCTGTTGGTTACTGAACACGTTGATGTTCTTTCAGTCATTGAACACGTCAATGTTCAATTGGCTATTGAACAAATTGATGTTCCGTTGGTTACGATGTCCAGAATGACCAGAGAAGCTGGTTAGCAGACCATGCAGTTGTCTACTGGCTATACTTTTTCCTGGTGAATAAATCCATGCTGGTAGAAGCCCAGCCACTACCAATGGATTTGTTTTCATATGGCAAGAATGATATAATATATATTATATAATATACAAATACATGTAAATTATATGAAGTGATATACTTGAATGATGTCTAGTTAGTGATATCCTTGAATGATGGTGTCAATGTTGATGAGAATGATAATAATAGTATTAATAATAATAATATTAATAATAGAAATAATAGTAATTATGAAGATGTTGATAATGGTAACGTTAATAGTAACAACTGTAATGATAATAAAAACAATAATAATGGTAACCATTAAAATAACCTTGCGTAAATAGGTCTATTCCAACAAACAATAAAACATAAAGATTCCACATAAGCCAATTTTGAGGATTCTGCTATAGGTCAAAGATTACTGCCGTCGTTTGTTGTTTTTGTTGTTGTTGTTGTTGTTTTTTTTCTTTACACTTTACTCAACATTGACTTTTTGGTGTTGAGGTGAGAATGACAATTCTGAGGTGACTATGGCGGGACATCATTTTAAAGAATAACTAATAACATTATGTTTACATCCAATAAGAGATGTCAAAAGCCAAAAATGAATATAGAAATATACTTGAAGCCAATACAAAAATAGCCAATAAAGACATAATTCTGGAGTCATAAGGAAAAGATTTCTAAAGTCACTAACAGATCATAAATTATTATGAAATCTTAAGCCGAATCATACTATTTCAGGAGCGTATTGAAGCTAAAAGCTTAATTTATTTATTTTTTTTACAAGGAGACAATTTTTAAAAAATTTACAAGCAAAGAAACAACAACTTAAAAACAAAAAAGCCCACCATCCCTCTGAAATTTAAAATAAAATAAAATAAATCCCATCCAAAGAAAACCCCAAAACAAAACAAAACAACAACAAAAAAACTCAACAAAACCAAAAAGTGTAAAATTGTTAGAACAACAACGGCAACTCAGTATAGACGCATCAAATTTACACTCTCCTCCATAAGAGACAGCAGGATAGAGCATAAGAGGACGAATGAGAGAACACTTCTCTGAGATTACTGGAAAACAAAAGCGTCATAGTCTCATGGGCTGCTCCAATGTCTGTCTGTTACTCTAGCATGTAGAGTAAAATAATTCAGTTCTGCAACAAGCTGGACACATGGTCATTTCAGTGAAAGTTTACAAGATATTCAAATTCAAACCAATCACCTGGCACACTGAAATAAAAAATGCGTGTCTCAGAATTGCTTGTCGTTGAAAAGAGCCACACAGTTTAACTATCAGCTTTACAGGGCGCATAAGTCAGAGTATGTTCACCACACTTTGAAATCCAGACACAAATCACATAATTATTGCTGTTTAAAATGTTTCCTTTGAACAATAAACTCTGAGTGTTGGTATAGCATATGTTTAATATAGGTGTCCATATATACACTTGAGAATTGTCCAAACTAGGCAATGGTTGGGATTGACAGAGCCACATCAGTCTTTCTGGGGGGTGTTCAAACTATTGGGATCTGGGTAAAAGAGACAGAAAATGTAAAATGTTACTCCTCACTCTCGTTTTAATGCTTCAGCAATAAAACATTTTTGCAAGAAACATTTGCAAAAAATCACAAGATTATTGATGAATGAACGACATAAAGACCCCAAGAAAAAATAGAAATAGAAATAGAAACATTTATATAGCATCTAAATCCACAATGTTCTGAGAGTTACTTTACATTGGGCAGTTTGACAGATTACATTGAAAACAGAAGAAAATCAAATCACACATTATAAAGGCCAAATATAAACAAAACGGTAAAGCTATTTCATATATGAAATAAATATTGCGAATTAAAACAATAATTTATGCTTAGGCATTAAAGAAACGACCAAATCAGAATATTTTTAAGACCAAAGAATGTGTTCAAACAGACTATATCCTAAAGTACATAGTCACACCCCGCACGTAATAATTCCGGCACATGACAAGAATGGCAATATACTATTTTTGCCACAGGAGGAAAAACAGCGATGACTAAAATAGTTTTTACCACCGTATGTATAAATACATTCTGCTGTCATTGCTCTCTCATTTCGTCTGGTTGTCCATTTCAATTTCTTCTGTTTTTAGGTTGTTGTTTTTTTTTAAAGAAACATGCATGGTTGGTGGGCGGGCATTTTGAATGGCTGTAAGTGACGCAAATTACTGACTTTTTGATGAAGTTGTAAAGCTTTTGGTGCTGTCAACCAGAATTATGGCCTCCCAAAGTGCAATTTATCAAATTGGCTATTCAATATCGTACAACAATTGCTTTATATGGAAACAAGCCAATTATGCTTTATGCTGCCTTCAATTTCTTTGAAAATTCCTTCTTTCTATAGAAATATAACTTTAAAAAATGGGAAACAATTTCTTTTTATATACATTTAAAAAAAACTAATATCACTCATTGGGAAATTAATACTTCTACTAATAATAATTATAATAATAGAAGTCAAATATCAATGGAAAAGTCAATATCAGTAGAAAGCCCACATTTTGCATGCATGCACAAGGGTTGATCTACTATCTAAAAAAAAAAAAAAAGAACAACCCAAAAGAAAAGAAAAACCCAACAAAACAACAACAATAAAAATCCATCAGAAAATAACTGAAAAAAAAGCCCCAACCTAAATTCAAAGTCAATATTGCCATTACAAAGACATTTTTTCATCGTTGTACTAAACATAAATTCATATGTATATTCTTCCAGTGTTTTATAACATTTTGGAAAATTATAATAAAATGTAATAAAAACCCCACTTGGCACTATACAGATGTCAAGGCATTTCATCATGAAGTATTTCTTGACATTGCAAACATTTCACAAGAAGAAGGCACGAGGCACAAGGCATACATAAAGCAAGAAAGACTACAGCAAAAAGAGCACAACAATGACATCATGTATAATTGTATATTTCAGCCATAATGATAATGAATGGTTTTTGTGTTGCCATCTATCTCAGAATTAACCTCAGAGCATTAAATAGTGTTTCCATATAGAATGAAATTGCATTCTGTCTGCACTTTGCTTTTGAACCTCAATGCTTAGTCTCCATCTAGGACAGGAATTGATACCTAGACCCTTCCCAGCATGGATGAGGGGGAAAAGCAGTCCTATGTTTTGGAGGTGAACTGTTAGCCAGTTATTAAAGCTGTTATTTTTCAAATCTAATTTGAAAACTTATAAAATAAAAAAAGAAAGAAATGAAATTTCAGTTCCAAAGTTGTTACCGCTGCCTTCCGCTTGATATGCAACATAACTTCATTTTACAATTATTTGCAACAAAGTTCCATAAGCTTAATCCTGCAGCTTATTCTTCATCTTCCAGCAACTTTAAATCTTCCTGGCTATTTAACTACTTCAAGCCGGTATGTCTACCTAAGAGCAATTTACCTCAGAGACTACAATTTGCTCATATTAGTCTATGAAATAGTATTATTCTAGTATTTGGATATAAGTCTTGTACATTTAAATTAATGAATACAAATGATGATCTATATTTGAAGAAGGCAGTATATTTTTTTTGACCATCAGGTCTTGTGTGACATTTTTCATATTGAATTCCTCAAGTGGTAATATTGCTTGCCCATAGATTGCTTTGATAAGAATGGTAAATTTATTTCTAGCTCTTGGTTCTTTTTCCACTGCAACTGTTCCATATTTATTCTTTTGTTACCTAGAGCATAGTTGCAATTGTTGGTAACAAATCTACCCTCATTTTTTGTGTTTTCTTTCACTTGTCTATCTGGTTTTGACAATGTGGATACCATACACATCCTCCATATTCTAAGATTAGTTTTACAAAAGTTTTGTAGTATTTTATTCTTTACATGTAGGTTAGGAACAGTCTCAAATGAAATTTTGAATATATAAAAATGACATTAATTAAAATCTTACTCCCTGGACAAAAATGAAACTATTTGCAGATGATAGCCCACTATACAGAAAAACAAAGTATGTTAATTACTGTAAAATACTCAAAAATTACCTAAACTTTCTCCAGTGGTGGGGGAAAAGATTGAAAAATATAATTTCACCAAGAAAAATGCCAAGTTGTTGATATAACAATTAAAAGAAACTAAAAAATGAAGAAAAAAAACCTAGTAATAGCTTTTAATAATAGCCCCTGATGGTTAGTGCTCATCCAGAAATATGGGTTAGGGCAAATTGTAATCAAAGAGTGGAATTGTCCTCATGCCTAAATATTGGCATTGACTAGTCTATGAGATAACCATGTCATTCTGCACATATTGGCATTGAGTAGTCTATGAGATAACCATGTCATTCTGCACAGACTTGCAAGGCTCATCTCTTGATAAGCACATGCTAATTATGTACAAAGAGTGAAGATGATTTGGATGGCGATGATGAGAGTGATGAGAACTGACAGCAGCAGAGGCCGACTCGTTATATACTCACGTCGGTATGTGGAAGCGAACTGGAGGGAGCTGGTGGTGGTACAGAGGTAGAAACCATGGGAGGGGGGTGATGGGTGGCAGCGGAGGACGGGGAGGGGGAGAAAGAGGAGGCATTGGAGTCAAACTGATGCGAAAAAAAGGAGGAGATGTCAGGGTTAGGGGAGATAATCCTGTAGACATCGGGGTTCACCATGGGCACCCCATAACCTCCACTCAAGGTTGACCGGATGGTTCCATTGTTGTGTAGAGGGAGAGTGGGATAGTAAGGACGATGGTATGCAGGCAAGTCCATTTCTGAAGCAGAGGGGGGAAAGCATATACATAGCCAAGGGTTAATACTTTCAAGCTGTAGAGAGGAAAGGGTTAATTCTTTGTGTGTCATGAGACAATCATCTGCATGAGCCCAACTTTTGTGTACCTTGAGCTCATATATATGGGCATGAGCAAGAACCAGATAAATAATAATCATGCTCACGCTGATGATTAGGCTCATGGTTCACAAAGAGTTAATATGTACTAGTAGAAGTAAGAGTTGAAGCAGTTGAAGTAGTAATATTCATTGTAGTAGTGGTAGTAGTAATAGTAGTTGTAGTAGTTGTAGTGGTGGCAGTGGTGGTGGTACTACGTGTATAATCAGAGGTCAAGAAGATATGGATGCTAGCTAGATAATGTTAGTTTATTTTTGCTGCGGAAGCAAAGATTTTTAATTGTCTACAAATGCAAGGCAGGCCTAAACTGCATCCAGCATCATAGCAGGAAAGTTGCAAAGAAAAGAACCAACACTTATAAAATTAACACAGCAAAAGAAAAATGATAAAAAATAAAACCATCAACATGGCAAGAACTAAAAACAAGCAAAACAAAATAACAAAGAAAAACATTTGAAAAATCAAACATAAGAAATTCCTACATTAACAACGGAAAAATTACAACAGAAACAGCAGCTCACCAATAAAACAGTATAAAAATTAAAACCCAAAACATAAAAGTATTCTTACATCTTAATTTTATTTTAGTAAGCCCCTCTTTGCCCATAATGATAAACACTTTTCCACATTTGTTCTCCAACTGCCTTTTCTTTGTCAATTCCACATGAATTTGGGAAATTATGAAAATTTGGAATGAAATAGAAAAACTAAACATATATCATTCTAAAGGAAAATGATAAAAGGTATAAGTCTCTATTGTAAACTCAAAAAAATTATCGACAGGACAACAGAAAAGCTCACTTGAAGCATTGTGACACAACAACCCCCACCCCCCCCCCCCAT
>JBCJKF010045640.1:0-11120 GCA_039654545.1 Plocamopherus ceylonicus
GCAAACCACATTTATCGCATATAACGTAACATACGTAACATTAGATCGGGTGTCGTAAAAGTCATGTAATAACGTACTTCTACACGACAATTTAGGATCGAATCAACGGTCAATACGATTGCGTAGATACAAAGCGATGTAGGACTAGAAGACAACAAGGACGCGTGAGAGCATTCGTGAACTGTCTGGCGACCCTTTAATGAGGATTTATGCCAACATTCGTCTGGCCTTAATTGCCGTCAGGCCTGATCAATTGACGCGAAATCGCGTCGTTTCTTGTCGCTACTCGCGCCTTCGTATAAATCAAACGCTTTTGCGAAGAGATCTATCTAGAATGATCGAGATTAATTGAGATAGAGTATTCGTCTTAACATGCGCTTTTATATTTCAATATATTTCATACGTGGCCATACGAAAATTATACATTCGCGAAGGTAAACGCGACGTGCGGAATGTTGTGCAGAGTAATTGAGTATTCATACGGAGTGCAATCATTATTTCGATACTTTCTCATAATGTCGCGCATAAATATTACTAACAGTATATTACATCTGGGGCGAGGTGAGCGTGATATCCACGTCGCAAGGTGTCTGCTCCTGCAAGACATTTAAACGCTACGGAAATTTCCACACACACGTATTATTATTTTTTATTTATAGATAAATAATAATTCACCAACTCCTCAATATTTTTATTTTTTTTTTTTTTATGACGCATAGATTTAATATCTAAAAAAGAATGGAATAAAACATATGCTCTGGTATATTTGATCTGTTTGTCTGCACTAAAAGACGTCGCATGTATATCGCGATAATTTATCGCTTCGCTATTATAAGATTTATATTCTTCTCCATAAACTCATATACCAAGATATTTTCTGTAAATATATTTCCTGGCGCCGGATGTGCTCGCTACCGGCAACAGGCATCCGCGATCAATTGACGGCGTTCAGTCGTATATAAATATTTAACATCGGCGGAAAGACGCGCGTGGAAATCCAATGAACGACCGGAGACCCTGGCACAAGACCCGGGAACAACGGCGAAGGCTGATTGTCATTCGAGATGCATTCGCGACCGGTGACTGCCCTTGGTACGGAAAGGCGTCTCTTCGCCGACGTTTCAACGGGCTCTTTCTCGTGGCGAAGAAATAATTGTCCCGGGTCACTCTTCTTCGGTGTCATTAAACTTGTTAAATCGGGGGTCAGTATACACGCTCGTACTCTCTGTGTGCGTCTTGTTCTACTTTCTTTAAGAGATTATACCGCGTCGCACCACTTTCACATCGAGAAAAAAGCTTCGACCGTCGCCACCACAAAACCGATTCGGGCAATTTTAACGCGAAAATTGAACGCGGATAATTGCGGTGTTATTTTCTCATAAAATTGCGGTGCGGAGAAACGAACGGAAGATACTTTGAGAAATTATGCTCTGTACATTGAGATATTGTAATAAACCGGATGTTGTCAGACTTTCTCGTTTGGAGATGGCTCTTTTGTTAGATAAAAATTTCTATCGTTTGAAATTCCAATGTTAAACGTCATTGCAAGGATGTAACTTAATCAATTTTACGTTTCGGCTTTAGAGCGAAATCGCGAGATTAACAATCCATCTGGTTCTTAACGTTGACATTTCATACTAAAAGTATGGCGTATAATGTTGATCCTTTATTCCCTTGGAAAAATTCGTTGATTGTAAAATATTGCCGTGACGAAACATGCGTAGATAAATCTGCGAGTTTTACGAGCTCAGGTCGCCCTTACAAATTTTCATAACATGTGTTTATTTGGACAGGCTTTTACGTAAAAAAAAAATAAATAACTTTTTCTATTTGTTTCAGAAATTGCCGTCTTTCTTCAATACCAAGCCGAAGCGGGTGGATAAATCGGACAACAACAATGCTAACAACTCCAATAACACGAGCAACAACATTCATAGTATGCCGCTGCATGAACCCATCAGCGCTACTTCTCCCGAAGTATACGGTACGTGAGAACGCTATGATTACACGAGAATCGCGAGAACCTTATATGGCACAAGTGGGAAACGCGTTGTCAGTTAAATTCGCGTTGTTGATCGAATATTTAAGACGCGAATATTTGAAAATGCAAAGTATTATAACGGTGACATGAATTACACTTAATGTAAGAATTATGGCTTGTACGAAGAGAATTATTACTCATATTCTTCGAAGAAAAGACGATTTTCAATTCGTATTCTGTGAATTAATAAAAATATTTCTCTCTTTCTCTCATACAGATTCATAAAAACAATAATAAAATTTAATAAACATTTTTTCCGTAGAGTCAATATTAATTAAAGAATATTTATATTCTCCAAAGAAAAACTGATTTTCAATTCATATTCCTCAAACGAAGTTTAAGAAAAATACATAATTTTTTATTAAGATTTTAAAAGTTTTCTGTATTTGAGATTAATTAAGGAAAACGCAAGAACGGTGTCGTTCTAAAAGTTCCTATTCACAGAAAAATTTGCAAACTGCTGCTGTAAAAAACTTACATAACACCCTCGCGAACACCTGAAGATGTAATCATTTGATTATATGTTTCTGTTTTGGAAAAAAATAGCCGGGAGGCTGCCAATGACACCCCAGGAAGCGGTGAAGTATTACGGCTCCAGACTGACAGAATTCGAGCGCGCCGAGATCGAGAAGTATTCTGAGATTTGGTATTTGGGCTTATCGGCCAACAAAATTCACGGCGAAGAGGTCTCCTCGCAGAACGGAGGCTACGATGACGAGAACGGCAGTTACAACAAGATCCTGCACGATCATATCTCCTACAGGTGAGGCTTTATCCTCTTTCATCGAGTTTCAGCGTTCGATTTTTCTTCCTTGGTGAGATCTCGCTAGTCGAATCTGGATCGCAATCTCGCAATTGCTCGCATTCTTATAATTCCGTTATTCTCGCGGAGAAATTGCGGTTGAGAACTACGCCTAGTAATGCGAATTCGCACACAAATATATGTGATGGATTGTATTAAACGCTATTAAAAATAGAAACGTTCACGCAACGATTATTTCTCTCGCTCACAATAGTAGACGCACATAATATATGCGTCATATATGCTTGTAATGTTTTTCTTTCTTTTTATCTTTTGCATTTTATACTTTATTGCTACGTTTCCTCACGTGCGTAAATTATTGGAAGCTTATATGTGCATTCTTCTTAGATACGAGATTTTGGAGGTGATCGGCAAAGGAAGCTTCGGTCAGGTGATTCGAGCGTTGGATCATAAAACGGGACAGCACATCGCTATCAAGATTATCAGGTACGTGGAAACGCAAGTACAGTCATCTCGCGAGTTATGACTCACTTCGAGCTATGATTCGAGAACAATTCCGCGTAATGAACGAGCGTACATCCGGCATTTTCCGTTCGCTTTCGATGCCGCGTCGTTTCTTTATTAAACAGCGTGCGACTTTCACTGTCCTTGCAGGAACAAAAAGAGGTTCCATCATCAGGCTCTCATCGAAGTAAGAATCTTGGAACATCTTAGAAAGAAGGATCTGGAGGCGAACTCGCAACACAATGTGATACATATGCTAGAATATTTTTACTTCAGGAATCACCTGTGCATCAGTTTCGAATTAATGAGGTGAGTGGTCGTAAGGGCAATAACGCGGAGTCGAGTCTTGCACGAGTTTATTAAAACCGGATGCATAAAATAAAACCATCGTTTTTCTTCGTTACAGCTTGAATCTGTACGAGTTAATAAAAAAAAATAATTATCAAGGATTCAGTCTGAGCCTAATCCGCCGTTTTGCCAACTCGCTAATTAGTTGTCTGAGACTGCTCTACCGAGAGAACATTATTCACTGCGATTTGAAACCGGTAGGTACACGCGTACTATATACACGTCACATTCTTAATCATCCTGAGTTTCGTCTCTCATATATGATGTCTGTTATTACAGGAGAATGTATTGCTGAAACAACGAGGTAGCAGCTCAATCAAAGTCATCGATTTTGGTTCCTCGTGTTATAGTCATCAACGCGTCTACACGTACATACAGTCGAGGTTTTACAGAAGTCCAGAAGTGATTCTTGGTCTTCCCTATGGCACGCCAATCGATATGTGGAGCCTGGGCTGTATCTTGGCTGAGCTTTACACAGGATACCCGCTGTTTCCGGGCGAGGACGAGATAGAGCAGCTCGCCTGTATCATGGAGGTTCTCGGTCTGCCGCCAGAGCACATTATCAGTCACGCAACTCGTCGCAGGCTCTTCTTTGGTAAATTATACTCACAATGCTCACGTACAATGTCGGGACTTGAAGCGCTCTTAAAGATAAAAGTGAGCGCGTGCGACGTAACGAATTCAAAGAATCGACTTTAAAATCATTACAGATCAGAAAGGGAGTCCGCGATGCGTGACAAATAGCAAAGGTAAAAAGAGATGGGCAGGTAGCAAGAACCTCTCAATGGCCCTTCGGTGCTCCGACATGCTGTTCGTGAACTTCGTTAGCAGATGCCTCGAGTAAGTTTACTGCAATACGCAGTGTTTCCGCGCGGGCATTTATAGCAGAATTTTTATACACTGATAAAATCGAATTTAGAAATAGAATGATTGCGACTTTTGAAATCTCTAAAATTCTCGGTTGTGATCAATCATTTCATGGAAATGATAAAAAATTTTTTATCCTAAATTTTATGAATTTTCTATTCTCGGACGTTATTCTAAACGATACCATTTTTATATCAGGTGGGATCCAAAGAAACGCATGACCCCCGACGAGGCGATGCGTCACGAGTGGCTAACTTCGTCGTCTTCTTCGCATGTGAGCTCCTCCTCCTCGGCGATAGCCTCGTCGACGGTAAATGCGAGCGGGAACACGACGACGACAACCGTCGAGACGTCGCGGGAGTCCGCGCATGCACCGCAGACTGTGAGCGTGACCGTAAGCGCACCGCGGCAACGAGCAACGACAATGGAAGATCCACCGTATACAATGTACCAACTTTACAAGGGTCGTAAGTATGTTCAGAAAGTCTCGACCGGCACCGATGGCACCGATAACAGTGGCCTAATGGTAAAGAGCAAGTTGAACGGCAGCGCGAGCAGTCACGCCTTGGCAAGCAGCACGCAGACGGCGACATCGAGGCACGCATCGACCGGTGATATCGTCGCGAGTCTGGATCCGAATCTCGATGACTCAGGCACGTTCCTGCCGCCGATATTGTGAAGTCGGGTTTGTGCCAGCCACTTCTAAGCGCGCTATTCGCGCACTGATGCGATTAGCAGGCTCGCTCTTGCAGATGTGTAGATGACATGTAGATGTTGTTTGACATATGTCAAGAGCAAACGTGATTAAACAAACGGCGCGTGTAGAACTGGTTGGTCGATTTCTGACATTAGCGTTCCCCGATGCCAAACGGGCTAGACACGTAGAGTCGCTAGTCTCGGCATGTATCGAGCTATGAGGCCAAAATGACGATCTGACGATGGAAGTAGAGCGCGCGGGCATGCCGATTGACGAGCAATATAGCGATCGATTCGCGCGTTTTCGGGGACACTCGATGTCACTCAGGTAAACGTAACAAATTCACGCGCGTATTATCGTAGTTACTTGCGAACAACGTAAATTTTGCTGCTCACAGCGAGAATACTGGCAATTGTTAATGTATATCGGTTGCGTTTCAACACGGACCATCATATTTAGCTGATTCGGATGTTTATCTCGCGCGTACGTATAAAGTGCATCGACGTAATCGGGTGATAAAAAATCTCGGCCATAGATATAAAAAAATTACAAAGAATATTGGCAGGATGCGTAGTTTGCCTTACTGTTGACGAGCTCGCAAAGAATTTGCTAGACGTCGCTAGTAAAAAAAACTCGCGCGAGTAAAGGTAAGGTATATTATTATTAGCGTAATATACTTTAAATAAATAACTATACGAATGTAAGCGACGCGATACGATGCATATATATCATCGATATACATATGTATCGTCGCGACGATACGTAGAGAAGCGAAACAAATGTCGACACAACGATTCGTCCGACGTTGCAATAAAAACGTCGAGATCACCATTGAATTACGGTCGCGCCGAAGATCTGTGAGTCGACCTGTGTCGTCAACACAGGGTCGCGATTAATAACGAAGCGTCAAGGCGAGGAGTAACATTAATACGTGAAGCATGCCCCAGTTTAACGAGGCCTGAGTAGTCTTATTGTGATATTAAACTACCACTGTCTTACTTAGATCTCTCTGATATTAAGAAGTAACGATCGCTAATATAATAATTTCAATTTACTATTAATCATTATTTTCTTATTATATCTGTAATAATCGCTATATCGTCACTATTATCGTAAAGATATAGCTGCATATGAATAATGAGGTTATCGTCGATAATGGCAGAGTTAACATTACTTACATACGCGTAGGCATGTACAGATTTTAATTACGCGTCTTTTAAATCCCAGGAACAGCATGTGTAGCTAGTTCGCTTTATAAAATACATATACTTGATAAAAAAAGGCCGAGAATTTTTCAATTTCCTACAGCGCTATTAAACCGCTCTTCTGTTGTTATTAATCGTCTGTACGATATTGTAACACGCACTTTATTACATCGGAATCTATTAAATCGATTAACGCATCCCGCGAGACGCCTCTCCGCCTTTGCGCTTTACTACTTATTTACATATTACTCGTAGCTTTCTGGCATTGATTAGCAATTTGTGATTTAACGCGCCATTTCGAAATCACGAGCGTTTTGCGATATGCAGAGGATTTGACGAAAAATTATATTGTATAGAAGTATATCATAATATTAGGCTACTTTTAGACGTGGTAATTGTTCGATGTGCCCGTACCCATTCTAAAGTTTCGTAAAGTGAATGCAAGATTCTCAAATTCATAATAATAATATCATTCTGATTAAAAATGTGAGACGCGTCACTCCACCATTTGCTACTTTTAAGCTTTCATCTCGGAACGATATATCTTGATTTTTTTATGATTTTCTCGACTTAAAGGTTTCATTGTATTATATGATAGCGTTGAAAAGTTTATTAAATTGTCACGTGTTTTATATATTATTACGGCCAAAAATGGTTGTATATATAAAAGCAAAGATACATGAATGCATCGATACTCGTAAATTACGATCACGTGTAACAGACTGAAACGAATCATTATTTTATATTGCTAACAGACAAAAAGCGAAATTGTTCCTAATAATTCGTTCCGCAAATCTATACCGATTCATCTTTATTTCATTTTAGCGAACTAGTTCAGTTCCTTTTCTGAAGCGTTTGAGTCGCGGTAAGTTTTTGAACGTCTCACGCTAATAAATCAAAACGAATAAATCAGACTTGTCACGTAAAATCCATTTAGCCCGAAAACTAATATCGTATCAATCATAGTGGTATCGCGCGACATCATCGGCAAACACAGCCAATAAAGATGAGCGGAGATTACATTAAGAATTGCATATATAAATATAATTCGTATGGCGAATCTGCCCGAACGAACGACTGACGAAGTAGTATATATATATATAGCGCATATATACATATATATTATATATAATATTACGTATTACACACATGATTCTCACGATTTGTGTGCGGGTTCATAGTAGTCGCTCTCGAGTGAACGTATCGATCATCATAAAATCTCGGGCGAGCATTTCGTTCGATTACTCCAGGCAAAAAGAAAAAGAAAGAAAAGAAGCATTGACAAGCGTCTATGAGGCGGCGATTTCTATAGAATACGAGATATGTAACAAATTGGGTATAAAATAAAGATGTAATGATGATGCGTGCATGCGTGCGTGTCTACGTTGGAGACTCGTCTCCGAAATTAACGGGAACGAATGTCGGAGAGGGAGAGAGAGTGTGACACATACGCAATTATGCATATATCTATTATATAAATATATACCATATATATTGCACGTGAAGAAAAAATAATCATACAAAAGCGAAACAAGTTAAGTCTAGGATACATAAAGGATATAATTAGACGCGACCGAAGAAAACGCACGCGAATTTGTCATCTACTAGAGTCTCCCCCCAAAACACTGTTCAATTGTACAGTCTTAAGTCTTTTTAGTTGTGTTCACTATTGTATACAGCGGGATCAAATTATATGTATGTGTATAAAAGAGACGTTGTGTAATCTGCGTAATTGTATCATTACACATACTGACCCACATACTCGGCGCGCATGTGTCGCATCTAAAGAAACATAAGAGAAGTATATTCGTGTAGTGAAAAACGCGCTAATGTTCTTATGTTTTGTCCAGTGCCGATCAACTTGGACACAACCAAATCTTTGTCTCCCGGAAGAGACAAAAAGTCAATATAAGCTGCAATTGAAGTTAACCGACGTCGGCGAAATCGGGTTAGAGCATAAAATAATTAAAAAAAAAAAAAGAAAAAAAAGAAAAAGGCAAAACATAAACATGTGTCAATACCATCCGAGAAACAGCGAATCGGGCGATCCTCGAAAATTCGTGTTCGTCGAAAACTGAAAGTTACTCCACTTTGCACTTGGTCAATATTCGCAAAGGAATAATATTATCATATTTCGGGATGATTTTTCCACAGTGGTGCGGACGGGAAAGAGATGCAATTGCTTTTTCTAGTCCAGGATGTAACGAACGTGCTCCGAACGTTTTCACACATTTCGCTTGAACATGATGGAAAGAAAGAGAGAATTATGTGAGAAAAAGATAAAACATTCTCTCTGATTTCAGTAAAGGGATGCTCCACGCGGCGTATATCTGTTAGGTCAGTGTGTAATTAATTAACGAGTTTTAACGACGCAATTAGACGCTATCGAATTAAATTAGTATAATGCGTGCGTGCGTAACTCTTTTTCTCTTCCCGGATAACGGATAACACGTCCGACAAGAGGATCCCGAATGATGTTCATCGTGGAAAGTCATCGTCGCGACGGCCTCGTAGATCATCCTCCAGTAGGACAATCATAGAGTTACGAATTTACGTTAGATTTACACGTTAGTAAGTTTTCATTAGATGATAGATGCGCGAGCTAGACCGTACGAACGAGAGCGTTCGTAAAGTTCTCGTCGATGCGTGAGACGATTCCAAAATGGAAATCGTGTGACGAAGGATAGTTTAGATTTTATTAAACGCCGGCACGCGATGAAAGTTACGTTTCCAGCCGTACAGTCGGAAAAGCTCTCGGTACGCGGATCCACGCGGAAATAGAATTATCTGAAGGAAGGGGGGAGGGAGAGAAGAAACTACTCTGATAAATGGAAGCGCGGGATTCATAGTGATTTGTAATTTGGCGTTCAACTGCGGATGTTTTGTTATAAACGTAATAAGTGCGAGTTCGTCAATTTTTGTCCACACTTAACTTTAGCAAACGAAAGAATTGCTAAATAATAAATGATTATTATAATTGACATTATAGTATATGTATGTAATGATACGATACTGAAGCATTATCATCTTTTGTATCATTTGTTTGTTTGTTTTTATCTTACTGCGTTTGTCTTTCATTATTAATGCAATACCAAGATGACTCAGTTTCGACTCGGTATATCATCTTGTGTGTACATATATACTAATAAAAAAATATATACACAAACGCAACGAGCACGTTTCGTAAATATCCTCGAGATTATATTCCTTAAAAATTTTCATATTCCCTCTCATATATAATATTGAAAATTTGAATAGTATTAGATATATATTCTATAGAGTATTCAATATCAAATATCATCGGCGATTTAAATAGTTTATTTAACATATTCGTATAATAAAAGAGAACGCAATGCTCTAAGCATATCAAGAGATGAAAATTACATCTATATTCAGAACTATTGTCGAGTAAACATGGATTGTTTTGCTTTTAAATTAATAGTATATTTAATAATTAATAGTATTAATAACTATTACATTTTAATAGCAAACAATATTATACACATAATATAGAGGAAAGTTCTGAATACAAATTATAAAATTATGTTAAAAAGGATAAAAAAGGATGAGTATAAATAACTAATCTCTCGAGGAAGGGGGTGATTAGACAGAAGGCACAGGATGATCCAACATTATGAAGGAATCGTAGAAGATATCATTTGTGATGAATGCATTCATATTGAGTCTACAAATTCGTCTTCTAACGACATGGGTACTACACATATATTCTTCTAATGAAAATATAAGATGACTGGTTTAAATAACTGTCGGAGATCGTTGCATGCACGACAATAAGGATAGATGTATACGAATACAGCAGCATATATATTCAGTAATTTTGAGGTAAATTTTGCATTGCTTTTGTTTCGATGCTACCTTCGTCTCTCTCCTTTTTGGGTTTTTCTTTTCTCTTTTTTTTCTTCTTTTAATTGTTTTTGCTTTTCTCTGAAAAATAAAAAAAAAATTTTTTAATTTTACAATTTTATTGATATATATAATAGATATATGCATTTACTAAAACCAATGCTGTAATCATTATCTTACCTGTCTTCTTTATCTTTTTCTTTCTTTTTTTGGCTTTCAAGTTTGGCCTTTTCTCTTTTTTCTCTTTCTTGTTGTACAATAGTTGCTGCGTTTAAATTCTTTTCGATTCCACAGTCTCCACCGCCAGCCCCTTCTTCTTCCCCATCTCCTTCACTATTATCTTCATCAGACATTTGACTATATTGTGCTAGTATAGCTTCCCGTATTCGTCTCTCTTCCTCTGTATAGCTCTTCTGTGTTGTTGTAGGTAGACTCTGTGATTCCAACATCTTAGCTAATCTGACATCGACATCTTCCGTTGGTACAGATGCCGTAGTTAAATCTTTAGCTGGCAACCACTCCGCCCATGCGCTTAAGATTTCTGCCACATGTTTGCTGATATTATCCTCCTGTAAACAAAGGCTTTATATTGCAAAAGACATTGCACAATCTAATGTAAAAGCGACAATACATTTTTAAATATCTAAAAGAGAAAAAGAACTCTCAAGTTTGAAAGTTACATAGAATAAGCTATAAAATTTTATTGAAAATCCATGTATTGTGTATCAATCTTCTCAATCTTTATTTTTATTAGAATCTCTTATTTTCTCTGACGAGTGTCTATTTTTCTAATAAAGGACAATTACATGGTGAGATGAATAATCGCGAAAT
>JBCJKF010045751.1:0-11119 GCA_039654545.1 Plocamopherus ceylonicus
CACCCACATTTTTTTATTCTGTCTCTTTTTACTCCTCTCTGTCCCAACTCTTACCCACATAATTAATTCACTGACTACCAACCATTGTTGCAGGGATGCGATTGTTATAAATGTTTGCAGTGGAATAATCTGCATTATTGTATTCTTTACCTTGTTTAATCGTTTAAGAATGATAGAAAAAATATAAAATTGCAGTGATGTGTGTCATTACTTTCTATTATCATTTGATACTGGAACAAGCTCTCTAGTGGTGCGGAAAGTTGAATTTTTTACAAATTTTAGACAACTGGTGGTGCAAGATCTCCCCATTCCTACTCTCTTATCCACATTCATACAGAATTATGACACACATGATATTTTTATTGTAAATTCCGGTATATAAGTCCTCTGTCAGAATTCAATTTAGGTTTTAATAACATAAACTTTGATCTATTGTGAACTCTGCCTAAAAAGAATTATGAGAAAATAATGATGAACAAAGAAGTTATATTTTTTCTTCAAAATGGTCTATTTTCTTTGGAATCTTAAACATCCTATGGTTGAACCCTTGGTAGTCAGTGAGTTAGTTTACATTCTCTAAATTTTTTCACCTTCTTATTGCATCAAATTATTTTGTTCAGACTCAATAATGCAATGTAAATAATCTTAAAGATAATTTTCAGATGATGGAAATAATTTACGAGTTTACATTGCATCACCCCTCTGATAAACATTTTTTTTTCTATTGAAATCAAAATGTACAAATTTATATATTTTTGTAGGAATTAAAATAACATACAGTAGTCACCGCCCAAGTGCATGCTTCGTCGTTGTGCACACTTTTTTCTTGTTCAGATTTGTGCACACAGTTGCTGGGTTTCTCTCTTTGGCCAAGTGCTGGCTCAATGGTTATGAATTATAACAATAGTTATTGGCCTCTGCATAATCTTTACATGTCAGTGGCCTCTTGCTAACCGCTGTTTTAATCAAGGGACATCCAAAATCAATCTAAAAGAAAAGGGGACGACCATCCATAATTTAATTCAGATTGTGCTATTCAGCAGCGGCGACTATTGTATCAATAATCACTTAATGTATAGTGCAGAATCACCCATGACATTTAAGTTTGATGCAGTTAATTCAATCGCATGGATTTTATAGCCATTGCTTTTTTTCTCCCACACAATGTGATATCACTATTTTTGATTACATTTATAGTACCCATCCCATTCATTTACAATACCCTCAGCCTGCATTGGGGTTGGAAGATGTAAATTATACTTCTTTAATTGTCTACCTACATGTTAAATATTTATACGGTATATACATTTATATCAATAATATCATACTATTAACTAGTTGTGTGTTGATTGGTTGCAATGTCCTCTATTCTTTTCTTTTGTTTCAATGTTTATTTTTTTTACTTTTAAAAATTACCCTCGGCTTCGAATTTGTTTAGCTTTACAATTCATCTTAATATAAACCTATTCAAATAAAATGAAATGAAAATTACTTTGAAAGCAAAAAATACCACAGCATGCAGGATGAGTGGTGGAAAAATTAATATGACTTTGGTGGGTTCAAGTTTAAAATTTTCAGTTTCTTGTACTTGGAAGTAGATGTGCAAGGTTCTCTTGATTCAGTTGCAATGAGAACATTAATGAATCATCAAAGTCAATCATTTGCTTAAAGAGGAGATCAGAAAAGTTTTCCATGTAATGATTTTCTTTTTCTATTCATTTCAAAGAACAGCTGACTATTTATTTTAAATTTCAAGTTCTAACTCGAGATTTTAGAAACAGCTGAGACCAAGTTAACTTAGATAATAGAGATTTTTTTAAATTTGTGACATTCCTGTAATTTTCTTTTCAAAATTAGCTTATGTAAACTGGCATTGGGTGAGGAAAAAAATAATTTTTAAGAACGTTTTTTAGAATCTCACAAATATTTCTGCAAAGAATCGATAAAAGATATTAAATGAACCTTTAAGTGTTGAAAAACTGACCTTTTTATTTCTTTAAATTAACAGTGCATCCCTTTTGGTATACAGATAAACATACATTTTCTTTCGAATATGTACAACTTTTTAATTTTATATTGTACAATATTGGGTATTGAAAATTAAAGACCATTCCAGATCTTTTGTTGAATGATGCGTTCAGTTTTTGTTTTTAAATAAATACAGTGGAACCTCTGGATATCGACATTGATCGGGACCGAAGATTTACGTCGTTATCCGAAGGTGTTGGTTTTCTGAAGTCTTCAAGATGGCGTAAAAGGGGCGCGGTTATTATAGGTTAAAACGAGTCTTCGGGGGAAAATACAATGAGATGCACGGACCTGTGCAAAGCTTGCATTGCAAGCGCCAATTATGATAATGCGATGGCCCTAATGAGGGTCGTTTGAGAGGGGGGGGAGGGGTGATTCGCCATACAGTAGTACATCTCATTGTTCAGGAAATAAGCGTTTTCATTGGCTGAGAGTACAAGATACTGCTGGTCGGAAATGAGATTGTCTGTTCGGCTAGATTTTTTGTATCAAGCATTGCTGATCGATGTCGCTATTTTGAAGTTTCTTTGACATTTATGTAGCTGTTTTGAGGTTTTTCTTACTAGTAATATATAGCAAAAAAAATCGAGACCAGAGATCACTGTCGCTATCCAGAGGTCATTATTCGGAGGTGTTGTTATCCAGAGGTTCCACTGTACATAAAAATTTATGGGAGTGCTTCTTGAGGCTTACTTATTAAGGCTGCAATAATAAGGTAGCGCATTTTACATAATTTTTTTAGGGTATTACAGAATGGGAATGCTCCCTTTCTTTTCAATCGTGCTATGGATGTTGTAGCATTTAAAGATATAAATTCATCATATGCTTTAGCACTTTTTCCCCTTACTCAGATTTAGGCGATAGGTAAAGCAGGTACACGCTAACCTCATAATGTGTCTGTGGGAAAACCCTTAGTCTTTGTCTACTATCAACAACACAGCATGATACACGTAATCATGTAATGATATAATTATGATCTATCGTGTGGAGGCTGCCTGAGTGTGGGGAGGAGAGAAGCTCTTCATGCCTAGACACTAAATGTATAGACTTATGTTTGTGATTAAGTATTAAGGAATTTGCTGCATTTTATCCTAGAATGCCAGTATTTGTCCTCTATGACACTGGTAATCATACTGTAACGGAAGTAACTTTCAACTCATGTAATGCCCTTTTTCTCAGAAACTGGACAGTGAAAAACTCTGAAACTTTACAACTGTATTTCACTACTTTAGAACAGAAAAGTCGACGTATTTGTAAATGTTGATATCTCCAAAAAGTTTTTGAGAAATCCGTATCTTATGTGCTGTAGCAATGAAATAAAGAAGGAATTCTTGGCGCCACGATCCCTATTTTGATTGCACCGTAGGCTATGTAAAAAAGAAGCGGAAACTAGATCCAGTCGTCATTGTACAGATTCAGTATACAAATACAGTTTAAGTAGATCTTAGATATAGGGAAAAAGGGCCTAGATATACATGTATAGACAATCTTATTGTATATTATAATGGATGGAAATATCTCCATAAAACATTAACGTTTAACCTCTCCGAAACTAAATCTCTAGATCTAGATTTAGAATGTATGTCAAATTAAGACTTCTGCCTGTTATAGATCTAGATCTAGACCTAAATTATTGAAGCCGTTCTACCGATATGCTAAAATGTTACATGTAAAATGTCAATTTCTTTCTTTTTTGGGTAACTTCTAGTACATGTAATGCAGTCAGTTACATGTGACTGTGAATGTTCGATAAGCATTTAACTTTTCATGGAAATATGGTGTATTAATGTTGTATACAAGTAAGTAAGAAAGAGAGTTGGTAAGCAAATGAAGTTCGATATCTTCAGTCTTTATTGGGACACATCCATAAACATGACTGATATGATTTTCACACATAACAATGTTTGATTTTATTTACACAACTAGTACATGTATTAAAAACAATAACAAAATAATGGATGTATAAAGTATTAGAAGAAAAAAAAACTCTAAAACATGTTCAACACAGTAAAGAATCAAACATGTATATTGACACAAAGAATGATACATTGTACTAAAGTATGAATGTTAACTAAATTTACAGAATCATCTTTCCCTAGACCAGAATTGTCTTAGAATGTCATCAAGGCTACATGGAATAAGTTACAATTACATTCCTTTTCAACAGACCATTTCACTACATTTTATATTTCGAGTATTTAAATTTAACACAATACATCAAATCCAACAACCATTGTTACTAATGTTACACAGGTGCCATTGCTGTACTGTAAATGTATACGAAAGATGGCCTGATAATTGTCACAAAGATTGCGGATTATCCTAATGAGCGCATACTCCATTTTTTCATTTGATATCAGAACAAGCTCTCTGGAGCGACTGTAAATTTTTACTGAAATTTAACGGAATGCAGTGCAACTGCATGTGACGCAGGGCAGGTGGAAAGGTTGGACGACTTTTCAGCAGAAGGGCATTGAGTATAGTAAGTCATGACGGCCCAAGCCAAAGTTTCCCCAACTTTAGAGAGCAAACTTCCCATGTACGATAAGAATATAGATTTACACCTGATTCATCAAGATTAGAATGCTGAAAATACATTATTATTATTATCCTAGTTATTACTTCTGGTTTGAACTAACCTAGCAGTGTGATGGATTCTATTGACTTTTACAGTCTTTTTTCAACAATGCTGTTCTATCCCAAAAAGACTTAGATTCGCAAATTCACCCTCTCATTCATCCACACTATCAAAATTTACGACACTCAGCATTTTTAATTGTTTGAAATTATAAACTTCAATGTATTGTCTTGTGTGAAAAATGAAAAGAAAATAATGATAAATGAAAATTGCGATTTTTAAAAATTGGTCTACTACTAGTACGATCTTGGGTATCTTCAGCATAATGATAATCTATGGTCAGCTCCTAAATAGTAAATTAGTTACATTCTTCCAATACAAACAAAATATCCTGAGCATCAATTGATTTTTAACAGGCAATTATACCAAGTCACCATCTTCAGACTCCGCTCAGAGCATATATATATATACAGCTGAACCACCACCTAAACAGAATAAAACCTGAACATGCCCATGTGTGCCACCTTTGTAATTTTCCTCAAGAAACAGTCAAACGCTATCTCCTGGAATGCCCTGACCTCAACAACATCCAAACCATCTTTCTCCCCTCAAGACCTAACATTAACAACACTCTATATGGAACTCAACTACAGATGAAACAGACCTGCAAATATCACCATATGGCATTGGGCCGAAGAGCAAACGCCAAAAGGCTTCTGGATAGATGAAGAAGAAGAAGAAGAATAGTCAATTATCTAACAAAGTTTATTTCTCTCTGGGATTTGTTTTGCTTGGTTTTTGGTTTTGTTTCCCAATCAGATTTGCAGGGCAGTTGGGCAACTTGAGTTCAGTCATAATCATCGAAATGGACTTGTTCGTTATTTCAGTCGTAAATAAGAAGGATATAAAGACATCGGGCAAGAAAATGCATTCCTTACAGCCGTGGGTTCGTTATTACATGTTCGCTACATGCCTCAAAATTTTATTGACACAAAGAGGAAAAGAAACGGGGCAGCGAAATTGGTTCTTTATTTCTGTCAATTCGTTTTAAGCGTGTTCTTTATAAGTGTGCTCCACTGTAATTGTAATAATAATGATAGAACCTGTAACAACAATACAAGCCTAAGGTGAGGATTAATCAATGCAATGACCTGGTTCATAGAAAAAAGAACAGCGGGCCTAGTACAGTATGGTTAAGTAACAAGTACAATTCATACAAATCAGGCATCCTCATTTTTTTTTTTTTTTTAACAAAGCCCACCCACACAATGGCTTTCGATGGTTCAAGGCAGGCTTAGGTAAACAACATTGATGATGTTTATCGAAAGAAGAGCAACAGTATAAAAAAAGTTAGGGTCAAGTGAGCTAATAGACAATAAATGAAAAAAAAAAAAAAGTTCTTTGATGTCAAAATACAAATAAGAAGAATAGGCTGTTCAATACATTTAATGGTGAAAACCCCCTAAAAAATTAGTATATCAAGCATAAATCATAGAAGAGACACTAGATGTACAATTTCCGAAAACACTCGAAGATTTTGTAACCTCATTAATACAAATACAAAGGAATTCATCATCCTCCAGAATTATTTTACTTTTTATTAAAAAACACATTCCACAATTCTTCATCACGGTTATATATATATATATATCCTTTTAATTCTTAGACTGGCGGAGCATTTTGGCCCGAGTTGGACCCCCAGTGGTAGACCAGTTTGGTAAACAGTAAATGGTACTTTAGACAGAAAAAGTATATGCTTACTAAATTGCCTATCCTATAAGTACAAATATTGTTCTAATAATGAAAAGCAATAAAATAAAATTACTGGTATCATTTAATTAAATACCAAAATTTGTGCATAACCATTTTGTCAATTGGTTCATATTCAGTTTGATGTGGAGACGGATGGGAGAGTGACATATTCAATGGAAGCATCAACTGGGGCCTATTAGAACTGATAGTTCTCTATTATCACTGTCTTGATTCTTAATCACTTGACCAGCAGTAGGGATTGCAATTGCATCCTTACTGACTCATAAAAAGCCTCAATTCCTAATGCTCATTCGAGCTAGCGCTTGGGCTTGAACCCACCATATTTAGGCTAGAAAATCAACTACACCAATACCATAGCAAATAAAGCATTTGTGGACATATCTTAGGTTAAAGAAGATAGCTGATATCTACTTGTAGTCTAAACAATCCCGTAGACGTTGCTTTAAAAGGGTTTTCATGAAAGTGAAAAAGAAAACATGGGAGAACAAAAAAGGGGTGAGAAAAACAAATGTATAGGGACAAATTTAAAAAAAAAAAAAAAAAAAAAAGTTATCAACTGAAAAAAGCATTGAAGTCCTAGAGTCCTAGTGTTGCTTGGAGAGTAATTAAAGTGGTTGTCATGAAAGTGAAAAAGGAATAATGAGAGAAAAAAAAATGGGAGAAATATAGGGACAAAGTAAAACAACAAAAACAAAACAAAAGTTATCAACTGAAAAAAGCACTTGTTGCTTGGAGAGTAATGAAAGTGGTTTGTATATATATCATGGCGGGTGATTTCAAGTGACATAAATTAGTGGTCAAAATTTAAAACTTGATCCTTGGAAAAGGTTGGATGGAAATCGTTCTGCTACCCACCCTTCTACACGATCAGGTGTAAAATGAGTGCCTGATAAAGGGCAGGCATGATTGTCTCAAAACAGTTCCATAAAACACAGCAGCTCCACTACAAGCTTCTGATGGAAAAAAAATAATCTCGAGAAACTTTCTCCTTCATGCTGATAATATACATCATAATAACCCCTTAACATTTTAATACTATCAGCCTATATAATGTTCTAGAACCTACAGAAAGAGTCATGTGACCTGTAGTCGAAAACCATGATAGAAAGTGACAATTTAAAATCAATGACATAAGTTTCTGTAAATGATGGGAATAAATGCACCAATAAACAGAACAATTTAGTGCTTTTTCCACCCGTCTTTTACATTTAAAAACAAATTCATGTTCGATTTTTAAATTTAAATAAATTCAAAGATTGGGAGAAAGGTACAGATACTAAAAACTGAATTCTCTTCTTGTAAATTTGCCTCAACAATTTTGAGGGTCATCAAATATAATAATTGCAACATATATTATACATGTGTGTTACATTAATCAAGCATGTTTTATATTCATCTCTTGGTTCTTAATCCTGCATTAACTTTGACATCAGGGCACCAGAAAAACAGAAACAAATTTTGATACCAATCAACACGCGGTCTATTGCTGTGCCCTTATTACACTATTGACAAATAAACAATACAAATGTCTCCACAAAGTGTCGGATGAAAATAAAAAATACATGCATTTGAGTTGATTCTGACCTTTACAAGTTTCAAAATAGCCTTCACCTATCAGCATTACGTTTCAAGCCATCATTTAGATCATGAAGAAAAGAAGGGTGACTTAACATTAAAATTTGAAAAAAATAAAAAATAAAAAAAGTGTCACATTCCACATCAATTTAGAACAAGCTCTTCTTTGCCACACAATAAATCAAGTAGAGAGATGCTTTCTTGTGAAGGCAGCTATTATCTTGGCAGCTTGCCAGAGAGCCACAACAGAATCCCCTTTAACTTTATCAGCTGTCTAACAAAACTGAAAAAAAGAAGAAAAAGAAAGGTGTGTCAAAATACATGCGAAAAATAATGACATCCTCACACAATTCTAAACCCTAAGTTTTGAATCAATGTCTCTTCTCAAGGTGGGATGGATTAAGGAGCAAAATGTTGATGAGTTGGTAACTCCATGTGATAATTGAACCAGGATGTATATTCCTTTCTATCTTTCTTACTGCTTGTTACCCTAGCAAAAGCAGGGCTATATGTGAAAATTTTCACATCTTCAGTTAATCCCATTTTCCTAGGTAATTTCTTAGCTAAGTTATAGCCATGATAAAAGGACAAGTTTATGTTTAGAGTTTCGGAATGTAAATTTAGATCTAGATAGCATCAATTCATTGGATAACCTTCTTCATTGTAGATCTAGATTTAAATCTATGTGTAAATACTTGAATGATAAGCATTCCAAAAGAAACATAAATAGATCTATATACAGTGGAGTCCACTTAAAATAAATTCTCAGTTAATATAAAAACTTTTTCATTAGGCATGATTTTTTTTTCTCTCTTTGCCATTAGTAACGAAAATTCAGTTAAAATAAATGCCCATGACCCATATTCCACATAAGAAAAACTTAACAGCTACTACAGGCATACATCCATAATGTGGTTATCCACTTCATGCACTATGGAAGGGGCCTAACTGTACATTGTAGTTGAAGGCCTCCATATTTTTGTATTATGTTATAACCACTGAAGACGCCAAGCCAACGTTCCGGCTGAAGGCTACCTGTATGTGTGATTTTAAGCTTTAATTTTCATTGAAATGGTTATGGTAAACCTTGTTTAAGATAAACTGCTGGATCGGTCTCCAAGCAGTTAATCTTTAGCAGACTCCACTGCAAATATAAATAAATATATAATTATAAAACTGAATGTACAGGCTTGGTCAGTAAGAAAGTTCTTCTTCTCTAGTCAAAGCGATTTCATGCTGCTGTCTCTGGTTCAAGCCTCAGTGGATGCAAAATTGTTCTTTTTTATTTTTCTATTGAAAATTCTTCCCTCTGTGTTTCTGATCATTCCCTAGGGGGTCAATTGAAATTGCCTTGATCTATTGTGTCAGATCTATTTCATTGTGCTATAATAAAGCCTCCTGCATCATACTTGTTTCAAAAAATAAAAATGGTAGTGTTTCTTGTTGCATATAAAACTATCTACAGTAGAACCTGCATAAGTCAACATTCCTGGGACTTTAGAAATCACGTCGACTTAAGAGAAAGTCAATATAAGAGATTGCAGTAGACTTGAAGGGGAACAAGGGAAACTACCGAGTACAGTACATTTTTGGTTTACTCAATAATAATAGACCTGGCGAAGCTCGTGTGTTGAGTTTGCGAAACACACAACACACACTAGATCTACACACGTTGTGGTCAGCATCTTTTCTTTGTTTTGCACTCTACCCCAAAGCCTACTACATATACATATATGTATAATAATTATGATAAGAGAGACAGAACCAACCACCTGGTCGCCTCGCGATTCCACCCCCTCACCCTCTTCTCTCTTCCCTTTCACTCCAAACCCATCCATTTGCCTCGCCTTTCCTTTCCCTTCCCTACTCACCTATCCGCTTTCCCCCAACTACCTGTTCACCTGGCACTGCCATTCCTCCCGCACGCCATCTCGCCCATCCCCCTTCTTCCCTTTCACCCTCATCCAGTCGCTCGCCTCGCCATCCCTATCCAGCCCATGCTCTTGCTAGGCTGCACGATTTTTCTTCATTAACACTAAATCAAGCATGTGGAATCAACTGTACATCTAGAAATCGTCTCTGGGCCTATCCTTCTTTGAACACATGCACATGGCTTGGCCCTGAAGTTTGTGATGAGCCTATCGGTTTGGGCTATTCATGTCGATTTCAGAGAAAAGAGGGGAGAAAAATGTCGACTTAATGGATGTCGACGCAGTAATACTGTATAGAGAAAAAGTTGGGAATTTCAAATCATGTCGACTTAAGCCGAATGTCAACTTAAGACGTCGAGATATCTGGGTTCTACTGTATATGGCCGATGGGATCGGTAGCCAAGACCAAGGAGGGGCATGCTTTCAAAATTTAGGAAATGAATATTTCATATTTCAATTCAGTATGGCATAATTCAGGGCCTTGTTCTCAATTTAGAATTGAGCACATGAAGCTCAATTTTTGCCTGGGCCCTCACAATTATTTGAGTGAACATTAAAAAGTGTTGTCTAAAGTATGTATTGTGCAACAGGCAATACTAAATATCTGTCAGAATGAAATTAAATTGCATGACATTAGGCGTACCTTCCATCTGTTTCCACACTCATTACATAGAACAAATGTTGTCATCGGTTCATCAGCACTCCTTGTTTGGACCTGGTAATGTATCAAATAAATTGATAAATACATGTTCAGTGCTTGAAGGACTACCTACATTAAACCTGAATGACTGGTCTAACCTTATCACCATCCTTCATTATAGGGACAAAGATCAAATTAAAAAAAAACAAACAAAAACAAACCTTAAACAAGAAACAAAACAACTGAATTAAAAATGTTTAAAAAACCAAATAAAAAGCCTTTACAATACTATAAACTAAAACTAGAACATATATTACAGGAGAAAAACTGGGTGACTGAGGAGAATTTAAGCAGAACCCACTTGCCATAAAAATAAAAAAAAAGAGAGGGCAGGGGGGGGGGGGGTGGTTGGAGAGGAGTAGGAAAGGAGGAGATAAAGGAGGGTGTATTGCAGGAAGATAAAACTAACAATGAATGTATAATAATACATTATTATATAGGAATACATGTGCGGCGGCGTGGTCTAGTGGTAGACACTTGAGCTTAGGACCGAGAGGTCAGAGGTTCGAATCCCGGTTACGGGCGCGATGTTGA
>JBCJKF010045973.1:0-11116 GCA_039654545.1 Plocamopherus ceylonicus
GGGGGAGCAAAAATAAATAACATAAATTTATATAAATTTATTAATAATATATATATAATTTATTATTATTTAAATTTTATTATAAATAAAATTTTATAATATATTTAAATACATAAATCTGTGTTAGAAAATTACATAAATTCGTACCATGTGATTGTTAGCCTTGCAACTGTGTTAACTGATGTTGGTTGCTTGAGCTTCTTGATACAAGTATAGTTTAGTCTTATATACAATATGTACTCTCTCGAGTATAGTAGTTACACGATGTAGCCCGCTATTGTTTTCGCTGTTTGAAACAGCACTCGCGGACGTATGCCCGCGGGGTCCTCGCTTGATGTTTCGCGCAGCGAAGATTACATTACGGATCGGTTTTACCGCGCGTCACTTTGATCAATTTCGCGACTGTTCGATCGGGAGGACTTTTCATACCCCCGGAGCATCGTAGCGCCCGAAGGGGCGCGTTACATGCGTTACAAAGTGCTCTTTCAGCTAAACTGCCAAGTCGGATCGAGGCGAGCTGAATCGAACTCGTATAGCGGCGGCGATGCCCATCCTGTGTATTTTCTTTGCGTTTAATCGCCGTCCAGGTCGGTTCCAGAGAATTCGCGTACATCCCGCGGCCGACTCCCGAGGCGCCGTGACGTCATTCGTATTATTTCCATCCGCGCACCGCATCGCACCACCTGTCAGGCGCACGCATTTACGCGCGCGCGAGCGAGCTCTACTGTGCGTATATCAAATTCGAAACGATTTTGATTGTTGCGGGGAGAGCGACAAATTAATTTCCATTTCTCGTGACTCGGTCGAGTTTTGTTCCGTCCGCGTCTCTATAACACTCGCTGTGTTTGTTGTTAAACAAATGTGTTATGGACTCTTGATATTTATTTCATGCCGAGAGGGAATATATCGATCAACTGATTAACAAATATAACAACGCGATGTCATAATAAATTTTCAGCGTTCTCTTTAATTTTATTTATTTACTACTGTTTTTCCTCTCGTTTCTTTTTTCTTTACTTTCATTATAATTTATTGATTACTCGCTTCGATATAAAAATTCAAATATTGCGGGAAAATGTATGGAATATGCATATATGAATTCCCTCTTCCGGCAATATTTCCGGATATATTTCGTGTGTACATTCATTCGAAATTATATTGCGACATTCTTTTTATCACGAAGAGATGCCCTTATCGAGTCGCGATTGCTCACTTGACCTACGTTTTGTACGTACATACACGCGCTTATTGTACACGCAACAGAACGACGAGGATGGAAATGGCCCGTGAATGTCCCGTCGGTGACCTCGTCTCTTCGTTTGCATACGCAAACAGAGGAATTAGGACCGGACACGTCGCGCTGCATATTCGATCGTGGGAGGGGGGGGGGAGGTTCTTTGCCCCTGGGAGAGCGTTATTGTCGTCTCGAGTAGGTTATTGTCGTCGAAACACATCGGAACAATCGACAATATTGCCCGAAATTCGACTAGTCCTCCGGGCCTTTGTCGACAAGAACGAATAAATGCCAAGATTTGTCTGTCTTTTCGTCTCGATTTCTTCCGGTTATTTCGACAAAGTGATTTGATTATATAATCAGTTATTGCTCAGTTTTTTAAAACACTTTTTTTTTTTTACTTTTGCTCTCCTTTAGTCTAGCTTCGTAAAGATCGATTAATATCTTAATGAAAATTTTAAGAATATATAATTAAAATCATGATGATTTGTATCATAATTAAGTATCATAATTAAATAAAACGCGTTTCTTTTATTTTGTTCGAATAGTGAAAAGAAATATTTTTCGCTCATGATTTGGAAAGAACTCGCGAATGATTCGGCGACGGATTAGGGGATTGCTCGCGAAAAATTTCTCAGCGCGACGGGAGTTGATTTGAATTTTCCACGTCGGCTCAGCACTGCGGCATCTCCCTCATCGTCGCATCGAATATTCCATAAATAAATCGATGGTTAATAGAAAATCGGAGAACTGGCAAGGCACCTCATCGCTCACTGTCACGGCGCTTCGCGCTACCGGCACCTAGTATCTCAATAATATTCAGTTTATAAACTTCGAATGGATCCCTTATTACCGTTCCCGACGTGGCCGATTCATCCACTTCTTTCTTTCTTATTATCATTCCTAGACGGAGGCGTCCGCCGATTTATCTCGCGGTTTATAAGCGTCAAGTGAATATTTGATGCCGATACTTTTCATTTTTCTCTTCTCGTTTCCTTCATTTGTGCAGCCTATCTCCTATCCTTAAATCTTTATATAATGAGACAAGTCATTGAAAATCGATCAAGTTTCTTAATTGCGTGCTAATGTGAGTTAAACCAAGTACACATAATGATATGCTTGCGTCGAGTGCCAGTAAAACGACGGATCCATCACAATCGATCAAGCATTGCTCGCGTCTCGATAATTTAATGCTCAAGCGACTAACGACGTATCTCGGCCCCTATCCATCTTTTCCCTTTTCCTTCCATGAATTCCGCGCGTGAAGATACAACTTTCTTATTTCGGGAAGAACTGTCTATCTCCTCCCCTAAACAGATGAGTTTCCTAGATAGAGATGCGCGAACGGATTTTACCAGTAATTTTTTTCTAATATAATCTCGTAATAAGATTAATTTATATTTTTATATAATAAGAAAGTACAATATAATCTGCCTCTTATAAGAAATTTGGAAATAATTTTTTTAGACAATGATATTGTCACAATGTATTCCCCACGTGACATTGAAATAATATTAGAATTCATTGTATCGGCGGCCACGCTACCGTGAAGAGCATAAAAGCAATCTTGCAGCGGACGATCAAAAACGCTTAATCACAATCGCCGTATGTAAGCTCTTCGATAAACATCGCGTACAATCGTGAACGATAAAAAAGGCTTACGTGATATGGCGCGACCATTTGCCGTATCGAAACGACAACGAGGGGCTGGAGTCGAATATTCCCAATTCAAAGTTGGTCGCATTGTCGTTTTCTATCGTCAACCGATTTTTTCCCCTTTTTTTTTTCGACTCAGTCCGCGTTTTCGCTCGCGCGAGCTCTTCCCTATTTTATTAGCCCAGTTACACACAGCGTGGTTCCTGAAACAATAACCATTGTTAAACTCATTCTCTTTTTCTTTCATTCGCTCACCCTTTCTCTTTTTTGCGGCACTTTCAGTAACGTTTATAGACCGCGCGCGTTCCGCAGCTTCGCGCTTTGTTCGCCTCGAACGACGAGCGTCGGTGATCGCGACGAAGGAGTCGAGCGGTAACTTTCTGGATGGTTTTTGCGTTTTCTCCTTTCACCCTCCCGCCCTCGCTGTCCATTTTCAGCGGCCGTAACCATCACCGTTATTGTTCGTCAAACCTTCCTTCGTTCGCCATCTCTCGATGCCGCGCTGGAGTTTACAATGCTAGGAGTCATTTCGGATGCATGCAGCTTTTTAATTACATACCTGGCCGGAAGGCCGATTTACGATTTCCATGGAAATGGAATTCCTTTCTGACCTGAGGGAAGGGATCTTCCTTCTCTCTTTTTCTTCCTCTCCTATGTTTCCGCGATGTCGTCTCGCACGTTCTTCCTCAATATTTCTTCGCACTTGTTTCGGCTCGAGCCATTTCTGGCTATTTAAAGATACGGGCATTTTCAGGGATACTTGCGTCAAAGTTTTGCGCTACCTGAATCTTTCACTAAATTAATTTATTTAAGTTTTGATTAAAATGTATGACTAAAATTATGTCAAGTTGATTTTTTATAACGACAAAACAAATCAGTTGCTGAAATAATAACAAGTTGCTTGTATAATAACAAGCTTTTCCTTGCCAAGATTGATAGATTATAAATTCATAATTTTGGATATATTAATTTTTTTAAATTAATATATTTTCAATCTTTTTTATATTTAAAAAAGATTTGCTGTTATTTAAACAATATGTCAAAGCACATTGAAAAATTGGAATTTAAGAAGAATTTAGTCAGAGTAACTGAGGAAAGGTTCAGGATCAGGTGTCCATAATGTGATACCAATTTCTTGTATTGTCGTGTGCGACGATGCATTCATATCCACACTCTGCCGACACACACGTGATTATAGTCAAGTACGTATCTCGCTCTTCGATAATGATAGGGCGCGAGTTTCCATCCGCATGGAACTGCCTCGTAGTAGCTGCAGTTTCCGAAAACACGGCTCCCTATCGGCATCGACTATCCCCTTCTACCCCATCCTCTCGTAATTAAACTAATGGAAATCCGACTCGATGCTTTTATGCGACTCCACCCTATATGTGTATCAGAGCGAGCCTCAAACATCGAAACGCAATCCATTCAAGATTTCGAGACGACAGGCGAAAACCACAAAACTCCGCGACTTCGAATTCGATATAAAGCGACAATTAAATTCAATTCTCGCATTCCATATTTATTTCGAGAATGAAGGCAATGGATTAAAGATTATTAATCGCAAAAGAAGCTGTGCACCTTTGACTTGAGATTATTTTGAAGAGAGATTTTCTTTTCGTCATAAATTTCTTTCGCATCTAGAAGAATTATTAATATACAACGTTTTCTCACATTGCGAAAAATCAAAAGTCGCCAAAAAAAAAAAAAAAAAAATGTTTTTAGATTAAATCGACTCTACCTAATGCACATTGCGGTGAATTTGGTTTGCAAATGCCGGGCGCTTTTAGGAGAGCGCGAACGAAGCCCGGTCTGATAATAACGGAAGTGAGATAGCCGTCGCATGTATCACATTACACGTAATGAAAACGGCTATCGCATTACGCATAATTACGATGTTATTTCATTATATGCGAAATAATTTGCGAAAGTTTGCGAACGCGCCGAGTAATTGGGGGGATGAGAGGGGGCAGCGTTACATAAATGAACTGGGGATAATTGCGCGCGTCATTGTTCATTATTTTTATCAAAAGCCGGAGAGCGGATCGTTACCGTCCCTTTGTGAAAATATTTTATTGTTTTTAATTAACGCCGCGAAAAATAGAGAGAAAGAGAGAGAGAGAGAGAGAGAGAGAGAGAATGAGGGAGAGAGACAGAGAGAGAAAGAGAAGAATCGCGCACGATGTAAAAATCGTGTGCGCTCTGTCCGCTGATCGCCATCAACTCAATACCGGCTCTCAATTAATTTTAATTATCGTTAACAAAGTGTCGAAAAGATGTAACGCGACACGGGCGACGCGTGGCCGTTAAAAATTAATGACGTTCGTCAAAATAGGACGCCAGGGTAAACACGTGTCGTGTCCCGATACTGAAAACTCGAAAGTCAATTAATTGCTCTGATGACGTCGCATAAACGTCGCGTTTGTTTTGTACTCGTTTCCGCGGTTTTTTTTTTCACGTTAAAATCAACTGTTATTTCGGCGTCGCGTCATTGTTGACATTTATTCTTTCGTCGTGCTGCGATCCTTCTCGGAGTTTTCAGACATCTTACATTCCGGCGTTATAACGTTACTTCTATTGCGTGCGATATTTTTTGACATTATTCCTGCCATAGTCGTGCCTCAATCTATGAGCTTCGTCTTTTTTATGCTTTTTGATGCCTTTATTGTTGATTGGATCGAATTACCGCGAATAAATGTCGTTCGATGAAGCGATTAAAGATTGAGAGGTTTTTGCTCTGAAAGAACGGCCGATTTCAATGAAATTATTATCCACCGCATTGGAAATTTTGGGAAGTGATGCATTTTTTACGCTCGGGTATGGAAACGTTGATAAAAGAACGTTTAATCAGGACGAGAGATGGTTTTTTTTTCTCATGACCTCCGCTCCCACAATGACAAAGATCAGCATTGTATGAGATTGCGTGATACTAAATCGCCCTGACTCGTGAGAAATTTTTAAGCTATGTAAGCTATTTTTTATACGACAGGATATGCACACTTCCGGCAATAAATATGATCAGGCATAATTGATAACTGGTAGATTTTTTTAGATATGCATACGATAAATTGAGGATGTTTATTTAGCGTAATGTACAGTTAAAAATATGTCTACTATAAATTGTTTTTGCAAACCTGTTGTGTGACTGGTGACCCAATAATTTAATACGTAACATATCTATTACACTGACTGTCACGAATATCTACCAAACCATTTGTTATTACAGAATCTCTGAATCAGGAAAAATGATGTTTGTATCACTCAGTCAACAATAATATTTGAGCGCTGAACGTTTGGACATTGAGGGATTTTGACACATTTATTAGAGAGATAATAGAACAATAAACTATTCTCTAATTAATTTTCACACAAATCATATCCTAACAGAATTTTAACTTTAACTCGGTTAATTAACAAATTATGACCTATGAAAATTTTTGACGAATTGAAAATTTTTACATCAAGAAATATTCTAATCATTTATCACTCGATTCACAAAAGTTTCACACGAATAAAGATCGAATCATAATCAGTGATGTAAAGCAAGATTTTTAGATTGCCGATGAAAACAGGAAATTGATGCGTGAGCACAGTTGAAAATTTGTTTTCATGAGTAAGGGAGAGATGAAATAAAATTCGTCTCGCAAAATATCCGATATTTACAGGAGGAAGTTTCCGCGCGCGAGCTTTTAAGAAGAGTCTCTAAGAGTCTGATAATTTATTCCGATAGGAATCGATAATTTATTCGTTGAAGAGGATTTACCGGTCGCGCAGCTCGCGTTAGTTCTCAACTTTAATTATGGCTTTATAATCCACGCTTTAATTATGTTCTGATTTATCTACACAATATACAGTCGAATACATATTTTAATATTCAGTAAAATAATTATAAAACATGAAACTTTTATTTATTGAGGATTTTTTTTTGTATTATTTGTAGAGAATATTGTTTAAAATTGATATAATTAAAAAACGTTTTATACATATGTTTCTGTGTGTGTGTGTGTGTGTGTGTGTGTGTGTGTGTGTGTGTGTGTGTATGATAAACACGATGGATTTAAAAAATTAATTAAACAGACAACGTATTTACGGGAAATAATCCTGTTAAATTCGCAGTTCTCTTGTCATATTATTGCATAATATATAAATGATATTTGCGCGCATTAATATTTTTATTAAAATATTATATCGCAGTTCAATTTATATATCCAGTGACGAATATGCGACGCATGTGCAAAATGAATAATGGAAAATTAATATTATAAAATAATAAAATCTACAACATTTTTTGGTCAATAAACATTGATTAATTTTGAAATCAGGATATTGAATAAAATTGATAAATACTCTTTAGTGACAATATAATTAAATTTATTTAACTTCATGTAAAAGACAGATTAAAGAGTCTCTCTTATTATCTTACACGACATATTACAAACAGAATAATGTCGCTCTTTATTATAATTACTTTAATCTTTAACGGCACGAACGTACGTTATTGCTCACCATTTACACAAAGAGCGCAGTAAGGAACCGACGAGTAAATCAAATTTTAATTACATTAACGCCGCGGTGCATCCAATTAATCTCGGCTCCTTGCTCGGTCGGCGAAAAGTTTCGTACGCGAGAAATAATTAAAGTCCCTCTCTCACGCCCACAATATTATTCGCAGCCCTTTCGATGCAGTCTCGAGAATATGCTTTTCTTCAACTTTAGTCCTGGGAAGCTACACATCTTAAATGATCGCCTATCTTATCATTAGATGTATTACATATATATATATATATATGTATATACGCACGCACAGTACTCATTCCGATATGTTTTGCGAATCTTGCTGAATATCGGACTTTTTCGTCCATTGTCTCCGATAGGCTGGAGGCAAGTGATGGTAAACAAGGTATCGGCAATTTCTTCAATAGACAATGGACTTGTCGCACAATCTATCCCTCCTCTTTCCTCCTCGCGAAGTGGGCAAGAACAGAGATACGATGTATCGCTTATAATGTGGTTCGCTCGTCTCTCTGTTCTGCCGAGCATGAGCTTCGTGAAGAGCTTAATTCGTTTGTAATAGTTCGCCGCATGAACCTGATGATGAGAATTCTTCTTCATGCAAAATGGATGCTTAATCTTTAGATAATCGGCAATGGAGGTATTATCACATACTCTGAAGATTTCGCTTCGTGGAAAGAATGAAAAAAAATTTTTTTTTTTTCTTTTTGGTTTAACCTGGAAGAGCTTTATCTCTCGTTAATGAGAAAGGAATTCATCCCATTTATTAAAGTGCAATAAAGGCGGAAGCGAACGCGATGCAGAACGGCGTGGCCTTTCGATAAACGCTTTCCGCCCCACAATCCTGGAAAATAGCGAAATCGGAATATCCGCGTCGGTAACAAATGGAAAATTGAGGCCTCGTACGATTTTAGTGCGAGTCCGTGTCGGATCTGAAAACGCATATTGCCCCGAGACGTGCTGCTATCTTCCGTTATACCATATAATGCTTCTTCGAACTCGTGTTTTTGAAGACAGAGAGAGAGAGAGAGAGAGAGAGAGAGACGATAAAGTTCATAACTATGTAGAACTATAAAAAAAGATTAGCTAACTGCGTAAATGCGCGTCAAACGATGCGTTGCGTATTTTTGTGCAGCGTTATCGTCGCAATGTTTAACTAATATGCGTCACGGAAATAAAAGCGCATTGCGAGAATCAATATTTTTTTATCTTATTTTATTAAAAAAAAATTCTACACTGACTTTTTCTCTCCATTGTTAGATAAAGTAGTGATAAAATTAAAAGAGTTTTAAATTATATTATCAAAGATAAATCTTGATTTTATATCCGATATCATTTGAAGAAAAAGTTAAAGTAAAGATATAATACCAGTAGAGAGAAGTCGACAGCTGCACAGGATATATACTTGTAAAGAGAAGCCGCACAAATTATCTTCTCTTACGTGTTGCTTCTCTCTTCGTACCTCCCGCACCTCCCTACGCTTGCCTCTCGCCCTCTCTTTAATCTGGTTTGCGCGAAACAAACAGTTCTCTCAGCCAACGTATAATTGTCCGTAATTCGATCCTCTAACGCAGTTTAAACGCAAAAACTCGCGTGCGATGCACTCTCTGCCGGTGCGGGTCCGAGCTGCGCGCGCTCGTGTGTTTAATTGAGTGTGCTAATTAAGGGTGCGATTGAACTGTACGTGGACTCGCCTCCACACTCCTCTGTGTATATCTCTCTTTCTCCATGTGTGCGTGAGTTTGCGTGTACGCTCATGGATGGTCGAGTGTTGCTGCAGCTTGTCCACGTGGATGATCGCCGCGCGTCGAGCTTTCGACCAGAAAGAAAAAACGATGATACACAAGTATGTGCTCGACGAGGTTTGTCCATTGTTCTATCTTTTTTTTTGTTTTCTTTTCTCTTTTTTCTTTTTTTTTTTTTTTGCAACATTTTAAAAACATTTTGAACGTGTCACGACAATATGGCACAAATAACATGGCTACATTTCGCCGCGAAACTTCCTTTTCGCGGTCGAAGCTCAGGCCCTTCGCAAAATCTATTGTCCCCCGGATGTGTTATCAGGTTTCCTTTTTCGTACATGTAACGTTACAGACGGTGGCGTCAAGGGATTTTTGTTGTAGCTTATCGAATTACGCGGTGTGAATGTTTGAAGGGTTATTGCTCTCTCTCTCTCTCCGCGGGATTTTTAGATAAGATAAAGATTTATGAAAACAAAATCAATGCGTATTTTTAACGTATTGTGCATATGCGATGACGTTAAGCTCTATGATATATAGTTGATAGCGTTGAATACATAATAGCGATGAGAGAAAACATTCTGAATTCACCTAATTAATTGCGTTTCAAATTTTTGTTAGCCGGACAATATTTTTTGACACAAGTTTAATTACGATCGTTGTAATGCGAGTCGCAATATAATCTTCGATTAATAGCGTCGACTAAATATCAATTTACTCTGCTTGTAGTATGCGATATGAATGTTATTTGATCGTATCACTAAATACGGCTGCGCAAGGAATTATCTATAAATAACATTCGCTTCAAAACGGCGCCACTCATTCTCTTAGCGCTTTATCTTATCGCTTTCGTTTATGTGTGTGCGATGCACCTTTATGTGTATTATATGTATTATGATTTCTCTCAGAAACAAGCAAAGAAAATTATTTAGAAAACTACTCATTTAATGAGGGCGTTTTTTATAGAGTTATTAATTTTCTCTCGCAATTACGAATACGAATCATCATAATTTATGTTATCTTTAATCTATTAAAATTGCGCGTTTTCTTGTGATTGTACATTTATTTAGATAAATCTTATAAAAATAGCAATCTGATCACGAATTGGCAATCTTGCATATAATTATCCGCCATATTTCTTCACATGTTCGCTTCATCAATTTGCATTATATCGTGTTGCAGCATTGCATCTTTTATTCGCGAGCGAATTGCATTCTCGATGCTTACTCACGTGTATGCATGAAATTATAATTGCAATAACGTAAGAAATGTCAAAACTCGAGTAGACGCAGGGGAGAAGAAAAAACGTAATACGTTAAATACATATCGCGTATAAAATGTATCACGGTGCACGGAGCGCATTTTTCGAGTGCATTATCGTTATTATCATTTTTATGACAGCACAAAGCGGGGAAGCTCCGTGTTTCATTCTACGCTTCGCTTGGTACACAGGGACGTTCGCAAGAGATTAAAGGGGAGAGAACTTGATACTTCCGTGGGCATCGGGGATAAATGGGGATGCGACAAAACTAAGAAATCCCTCAACGGGGAAGTCGAACGAAGCTCGAAGGAATTACGCCAATTTGGAGCTGGATACGTAATTCGCGGAACCCTTGGAGCCGGACTTTTCGCGCGATTAATCAAAGTCAGCCCCGGCTGCTTAGAGCTCCGGAAGTCGCTGCTTCGTTCATTTACAGATTACGTTCGCTATTTTGCATCGATCCGCACTTAAACGTTTCGCCTAATGTGCCTTATCTATCTCAAAGCGGTTCGTAAGCAGTAGAATGGATCTCTTTTCTTTTCCGAACGACATCTCATGACATTTAACTTGTTGAGAGAAAAAGGACAAGAAAAAAAGAGATACATTATGTAATTCTCTTTAACTAAAAATTATATATAATATGTTGCTTTTTTAATAATAAATAGATTTTTTTTTTTTTTTTTGTTAGTGGCACAATATAACTTGAAACGACAA
>JBCJKF010046084.1:0-11113 GCA_039654545.1 Plocamopherus ceylonicus
GAGAGAGAGAGAGAGAGAGAGAGAGAGAGAGAGAGAGAGAGAGAGAGAGAGAGAGAGAGAGAGAGAGAATTAGACAGGGATTGGTGGAAACAAATGATCGAGTGTAACAATCCCTAATGGGAAATGCCCTGGAGACAACATACAATGAATAGAAGATCGTTTCTCTCTTTCATCTTTTGTTTTGTCTTTTTCACTCTACTCCACGTTCCCCGCCTTCTCCATCCCTTTTTGCTGTCCTCCACCGTCTCGTTCACGTCCTTCATCTTCTTCTCCTCCTCCTCCTCCTCCTCCTCCTCCTCCTCCTCCTCCTCCTTCTTCTTCTTCTTCTTCTTCTTCTCCTCCTTCTTCTTCTTTCTCTCTTTCGTTCGTTATTTCTTTCTTACTTACTTGCTTTCTTTCCCTTTTCTTTACTTCTTTCTTTCGTCTTTCTTATTATTTTTTCATTTGCTTATTATGTCCATATTGACATTATTATCGCTGTCTTTTAATAACTTGGGGTGGTTTGAGGAATTCAAAGTGCTGTATGGATTCTATCTTAACGGATACTGGGTTGAAAAAAGTAGATTCCCCTTTATTCTTCTAGGGAATGATACCGGAAGAGCTTTTTAAAAAGCCACAGCTAATTGCCGCGTGACGAAAAATACAATGTCCTTATGTGGGAAAAGCCTATCGCTAGGCGACACGTCACAGTTACAAAGACTAAAGACAAGAAAACATTTTATTTGAAGCTAGAACGCAAACCCTAAAATCACGTAAAAGCATATATTTGTAAGATACAGAGGATCAGGAAAACTTTCTTACTATGGCATCAATTCAGTCAAAAACTTATAATCAATTAAGACAATTGGATTCAAGGGGATACGCAAAATTTCTTTTGTTTTTTCCGAAAGCGACAATAGAGAAAACCGAGAAAAACGAAAAACCATGTTCACCCCACAACACTGTAAATTAATCTACTTCTCTTCAAAACAATGCTGAAACAAAATAATTAATGAAAACATTGTTTCTTGAAGGCATCATTGAGACAGATAGGATAGATAGCCGGTTGGCGAACGCAGACCCACTTAATGTGCTCCTGGCTCAGAGAGCACCCGGTTTATTCACATCACGTTCACAACGGAAACAGACACACTTGATGACCGGGGAGGCTCTTCAGAGCGAGACCTTCCCTTTGAAGTAGGCCTACCCTCAGCACGGCTAAACATAACACGTTAGAAAGACGCTTTCGCAAGCTTATTGCCAGATATGTTGAAACTAAATCGCCTTTACGGTTAATAAGAAGACAGTACTTAGTTTAAATTAGTCTAAGCTTGAGGCCTAGAATGTATCAAGTGATTACGATCAAACAATGTTAATGAAGCTTCATAGGCGTTTGCGTGACTGTTTGGAACATAGTTGTAGCAATCAGTAAATGAAAATACAGTTGTGATGATGAAGAGATCGAAATATGTATGTTAGCAGCTTAGTTAGTATAAATCAGTCTCGTCAGTGTGTAGTTTCCGTTGTTCTCGAACCGATTCAGTCTATCTGGCAACAAAGCTCGCTGTGGGCGCTGTTCGAAAATGTGCGGGTGGGCCTCTTCTCATAATGAGTGACAAGATAAAACATAACATGAACCTTGATGATCTCAACCCAGTCATGTGTTGGACATTATTCATTTTATAACAACAACATGGCTACTTTAAAAACATTTACGACTGCTTTCAGCGTGGGCGAAAGCAGATAAAAAAAAAATAAGCTGCCTCCTTCCACGGGTATGTGAAATCGTGCGGATGTACATTTTTGCAAGCGACCGAATTGAAAATTCGGAAACCTTTTCTTGATCAATTGTTGATCTCATGATCCATGCAAATTGTTCATTCCGTGTTTTTTTACTTTCAGTGGTGCCTGTGACATAATAACCCGTTGTTAACACCGGCAAATCCCGTAGATAAACTGTATCACATGCGACTTATTAGCCTAATGCTGATGTGCTTTAGTTGTGTTCAGGATTATCGAATAACTCATTTATTGGAATTCTCTGACAAAGGATTTCCCTCATGCATCATTTTAACCCTCTCCATCCTTGTGGCAGCTCATCTTAGTGATCATTAATTTGAACGCTTACATCAGGCGTCGTAAATATACGCGACCATGCATTCAAAAGGAAGCAGCTCTTGCCTTGAAATTTACTTAACACAAACTAATACTATATCCATTGTCTCATTGCGTAAGGCACATGACATTTCTGATCGATATCCTGATGACCTTTGAACTATGCATCCTTTCCGCCGTGCCCAAAGACTTTTGTCTGAACTTGGGTGAAGTGTCACGGCTAACAGTGGTCAACTGTAAGTGTTTCCGTGACTGGAATAACAATTTAATATAAAATATAAGACTTACAACGTGCAAAATATAGTGGGATGGAATCCGATCGAATAATTTCAATTGTCTCTGTGGAACATTGATCATCAACGAGTACATTTATCAGTCTCCTATCATTATCAGTCCCCACATCGCTCCTGCGATCCGTGCGACCAGTATTAGACAGACGGGATAACCTGCTCCAGCCTCAAGCTTCTTCTCCCAGTGTTCCAAGGCATCCCACATCCCCTTCCCGACCAAGCTCTTTTCCTTTTCCTCTTCTCCTTTCTTCCCTTCGCAAAGAGGAGGAAACTATTGGAACTCTTGCGAAAATGGAGAACAAAGAGGACGTCAGCGCGTACTTCCTGCACACCTCTCTGTGGCCTGCCGTGCTTTTCACGGTTCTGGCTATGATCATCGGGATTGTGGGGAACGGCCTGGTGCTTGTCATCTACCGAAACCATTTCCATAAAAGCGTCACCTGGATTTTCATCTACTTCCTAGCCGCCCTGGACATTGCCACCTGTCTGGTCTCCATGCCCTCGGAAATGATCATCATCGCCGAGATGGTCTCCTTCCCCTCGTGGCCATGGTGTAAAATTAGCCGCTATCTTTCCTTCGTTCTCCACGGCAGCTCGTGCGTCATCCTTATGGCCATAGCCTTCAACAGGTACGACAGAATCTGCCGGCCGACGAATCAATGGCTCAACAAACCCAAAGCCAAAAAGGCATGCCTTGGCGTGACCCTGTTCGCCTGCGCCATCAACATCCCCTCACTAGTTATCTACGGCGAGGCGAGAGTCCCGATCGCCATTCAAAACGGCACGGCCAAAATGATCACGGTGAAAGACGAGGAAATGTACGCAATGGAGCGTAGCAAAACGGCGTCATGGCATAACGCTGGCGGGGTTTCTTACAACTCGACGATACCTCGAGTCATTTATGGAAGCCTCTGCATGGTGAGTTCGGAATACTCCAACAGCCTCCTCACGCTTGTCTTCCTTTTCATCCAATTTGTACTGTACACCACTTTAGTCGTCCTGGTCATTTTCTTCTATTCCAAAGTCATTAAGAAGATGGTTGGGTACCGTGCCAGGCAGGAGTCCCTGTTCCAAGTCCTCGTCCCGACAAGGAGGAAGAAGAGTAGCGTGAAAGAGGGGTCGGAGGAGGACGTGAAATCCGACTCTTACGGCAATGACGTCACCGCTGATCCGTTCAGTAACACACCCGACGAGCCTGTCGCGGTCGTGGAGAAACGTCCTTCGGGGGACAAGATAAGTCCAAAGGAGAACGGTTGCCACATGGGGGATAACTCTCGTTGCAAAGGAAAGTCACCGCGTGGAGCCGCGTCCGCAGAAAACCTGACCGGACGTCCGGTTATTACATTGACAGTAAGTACGGATGGTCTGACCGTAAATGGTGCTCCCTTATCCAGAGGCAGCAATCCTGCTGAGTGCAACTCTCTTCTGTCCAGGCGCATTAGAAGCGTTGAAAGCCTGAGCAAGTCCGTGGGTAGTATCCCAAGTCTCGTGGTGCCAAACATGGGTGCGGACCAGAATTCTAAAACCCCCTTGTTCCTACACGCTAACAAGACTCATAAGAAACGAGGCAAATACGAATCGGACAGAGGAGGCAGGCTGAAATGCAAATCTGATGAACAAATACTCATCGCCGCCTCGGAATCCAAAGACGATTTGTACCTACACAAAGCGGGCGCTCAAGAAGACGTTGCTAAAAGCATGGAGCTTGTGACTCGAACCGAACCGGATCCGTTGAACCTGGGAAGTAATACGATGACGCTGAACCGACGCTCTCCTAAGGGAAGTAAGCAATGCGTCCTGCCGATTAGCGGCCTTTCAGTTAAAAGTGTGACGGCCTACGACGGAGTACAAGCGACGGGAGAAGAAACTAACGAGGGGCAACCTAGCACCGGCACGTCCGACACAACTACACCGTCTCAGAAAAACGAAGCATCCGGAGACGTCGACGAAGCCCAGCAAATCGATGACGCTACGTTGACGAAGGTCACGATTTCTCACAACTCCGAAACTGCCGATGACATCGAGCTCTCGGATGACCCTGACAGTAATATATCTGACGCGGCCAAGAGCGATTCAGGGCATGTCGAACAGCAGAAGAATGGAAAGGCGAAAATTGACGTACAGCAAAGCGTGACTTTCAGGGTCAAAGGTGAAAACAGTTCTACACAGGCTGGGGGTCGAGCTAGAAAGACCGTGAGTATCAGCCCTATGCTGGACACCCCTGGCGAGGTGGAAAAGAGATCGTCTTCCATCCGCACTAACTCCGGCCGTCCACAAAGTTTAGTATCGGCCAGCCCCAAGACCCTAGGCTACAATCGCCGCATGAGCGTCAAACCCATCAAGGCCATGAAATCTAGCAGCATGCTCCTGTGCATTTCCTTGGCCTTCGTGCTCAGCTTCTTGCCGTTTTGGATTATTGTTCTTTGGAGATCGGTGGTGGGAAAGAGCTTCATACCATCCTTGAGTCCTGCGGCGTTTGGAGTCGTCTCCGTTTTCATTCGATCCTCTCTCGTCAGCAACGCCATTAACCCGGTGGTTTACGGCCTCCTGAACAGCCAGTTCCGGAACCGCTGCAAAAAGATTTTCTGCAGGCGAGAGAATCTTCCAGAACCCCCCCCCCCCCCCCAAAAAAAAAAAACACAAACAAAAAAACAAAAAACAAAAAAACAGCAAGGTATAATTACACTTGAGTTTGAAGCTTTAATGATACAGCTCTCCGAGAAGTTCCTACGCCATATTGACCGTGTGTGTTTGTTTTCTCTTTCTACTTAATTGTAAATCGGGATCTGCTGTGAGATTATCTAACAGATCCTGTTGTTTCAAGTGGCTATCTAATCTGATCTTGAATGTGTTCTCAAGTTAGTAAGTGCGCTGATGACTGACCCCTGCTGACTATTCAACCGGGCTGGTCCTATTTGTTGTTTGTTTGTTTTTTGCCCCAAGTTACAGAGCTTTCCAATTAATCGGACAACATGATTCTAATGTAACCACCACTCTATAGAAGGTCATGGAAAGATTTACTTTCACGGTAACAGAGAAACTGGATGGAAGTCAGTTACTTGATGTGGTCTTTTTTATTTGTTTGCTTGGCTTGTTTTGTTTTGTTTGTTCACATGACATGTTATTATTTTGTTTGCTACCTGTTATTGTTGTTTTTGCTGGGTACGTTTATTTTTGTTGAAAGGGGGGGGGGGGGGGGGTCCCATTTTGTTGCAAAACAATATGTCTGAAATCACTGCACTTGCTCAATTTTTATCTAGAAAATTCTTCCAACCTTCGGATAAATACGTTTGGCTTAAGTCTTGCCATTCATTACTTGCTAGCTAGTGAAACTTTTTTACAATGTAAAAAATATTGTCAATGCACTGCTAAAACAACATTTTTGGAGCTTTGTCGTTTATCTACCTTTTCCCATATCGTTCTTTTCATTAAATTGTGTGTGTTTATGGTATTGTTTCTGTTTGTTTGTTTGTTTGTTGGTTCGTCTGTCTGTTTTGCTTTGTTTTAGTTTGTTGATGACGTGCCTTATTTGTATTGGGGTATTTATTTCTTTATTTCTTTATTTTTGCTGTTTTTTCTTTTGTTTTATTTCGTTTTGTTTTTGAGGGCGGTGGAGTGGTGGGATTGATGTCTTTTGTTGTCATTGTATTAGAATATTTATTAACGCTGCATTTGGTGTCTTGTCATTATTTTCATAACTTATATTATTTCTAAAAATATGTTTTTAATATTCCGCAGTTGAACCCTTTATCGTTAGCTGTTGTCTGATGAAGGCTTTAAATCTAAACATTTATTATTTACTTTTGTTGTTTAAATAGGGTATTTTCATAGAAACGCGAGACCTGAAATTCAAACATTGACTTTCACATCTTCAAAAGCAGATAATGATAGTAATAGTAATATATGTTCATATCTTCATAATATAATATAATTTTTTTTTTTTACTATTTCCTCAATTACTGTGGATGAGCTTTTGTTACAAATAGTATTAGGAAAATTTACTCACCAAAAGTGAACCATAAACATTTATGCAAACTGTGAAATCAGAATTTTAGCGCAACGAAAGAATCATTGATAGATAAAAGATTTACTGTATTGACCCCTTGCAGGAAAAGAGAGATATCATTACAATTCATAATAACAAAAACTGAACGCAACCACCAAAATTCATTTCAGCGTCTGCATTTATATCTACATTGCTCAGTGAATACAAACTTAAAGAGGGCCAAGCTTAAACATAGATCCATGTTGTATAGAGTATATTATTGGTTTTTCATTCATGACATGTGTATATTAATTGGAATATCATCACGTTATCCAATAGCTTTTAATTTTTTTTTTATCTTCAATGCATTATATACATGTATGTATTTGTACAAAGACGTGTGATAAATATTTACCAAGACATGCATGAACTATATAAAGTTTAATCGCTTGTTCTATTTTATGATTACATTTCGTTTTATATTGTATTATTTAAATATTTTGGAACATTTTTGTCAAATTTTAAGCATCTTTCTGCGTTTCTTCTGCTATTATGTCTCTTGATCGATGTTATACCTCTTATATACATTTATACATATACTTGATATGTATGTGATCAAATTATTATCATTATTAAGGCCAGCCTTTTATAGGCCTCGTCTCACCCAAGTCAAACGCAGTCAACTACATACATTGGCTTACCTATGTTTCAACTACATACATTGGCTCACCTACGTTTCAACTGCATACATTGTCTCACCTACGTTTCAACTACATACATTGGCTCACCTACGTTTCAACTGCATACATTGTCTCACCTACGTTTCAACTACATACATTGGCTCACCTACGTTTCAACTACATACATTGTCTCACCTACGTTTCAACTGCACACATTGTCTCACCTACGTTTCAACTACATACATTGGCTCACCTACGTTTCAACTACATACATTGTCTTACCTACGTTTCAACTACATATATTGTCTCAGTTACGTTTCAACTACATACATTGTTTCACCTAGGTCAAACATAGTCAATTGTATGCATTTTCTCACCTAGGTTTCACTTACATACATTGTTTAACGTAGGTCAAGTGTAGTCCATAGACATGCATTGTCTCAGTTAGGTCAAGTGTCGTCAATTGCATACATTGCCTATCCTACGTCAGGTGTAGTTCATTACATACATTGTCTGATCTGAGCCAGGTGTAGCCTATTGCATACATTGTCCCATCCAAGCCAGGTGTAGCCCATTACATACATTGTCCCATTCAAGTCAGGTGTAGTTCATTACATACATTGTCCCATCCAAGTCAGGTGTATTTCATTACATACATTGTCTCATCCAAGTCAGGTGTAGCCTATTACATACATTGTCTCATCCAAGTCAGGTATAGTTCATTACATACATTGTCCCATCCAAGCCAGGTGTATCCCATTGCATACATTGTCTAATACAAGTCAGGTGTTGCCTATTACATACATTGTCTCATCCAAGTCAGGTGTAGTTCATTACATACATTGCTCCATCCAAGCCAGGTGTAGCCTATTACATACATTGTCCCATCCAAGCCAGGTGTAGCCCATTGCATACATTGTCTCATCCAAGTCAGGTGTAGTTCATTACATACATTGTCTCATCCAAGTCAGGTGTAGTTCATTGCATACATTGTCCCATCCAAGCCAGGTGTAGCCCATTTCATACATTGTCTCATCCAAGCCAGGTGTAGCCCATTACATACATTGTCCCATCCAAGCCAGGTGTAGCCCATTACATACATTGTCCCATCCAAGCCAGGTGTAACCTATTACATACATTGTCCCATCCAAGCCAGGTGTAGCCCATTTCATACATTGTCTCATCCAAGTCAGGTGTTGCCTATTGCATACTTTCGTAGGCATCGTTATTGTAACCATCTTCAAAATTTGTAATGTAATGTATTTTTTGCCACTATAGCCAAAACCCGTACGTACGACCATCAATAGTACCAAGTCATTTCCATCACAAACATTACCGTGACTAATATTACCGGTTGGTATGCAGGACCAATGTCTTAGATCTAGTTTAATTATTATGGTTCATTCCTCTTAATTCCTTCTAAATCCCCGACTAAGGACTCCTACCGATGAACGATTACCGACTTGGGCTTAGAAAATATCTTACCTGTCTTACGACACATCACTTTCAACCCTAACTCAGAACTAAGAAAGACTGTCGTCAAAGTGACAAACACAAAGAAAAAAAATGACCAAAACTTCGTTAAAAAACATAAAACTAACTTGACCATTATGAAGCCCTTTAATGGTAGGAGATAAATTACCCTTACAACCATACAGTCACTGACATTCTCATCATAACATTACCTCAGCTAACATTACCGTCACCAAGAAGATGGACACTATCATTTACCATCAGCAATGTGTATTTACAAATTTTATCATCATTAAAGTTGACTCTGGCGAAATGATCGCACAATCTTTGAACAAGTCACGTTATGTTTCATGTTAAAGTGTGCCACTGCAAATGAAAATTGTTGACTGCTTTCTTATTCCGATTGATTTGAAATTGTTGTGTTATTAATAGGAGAATGGTATTAAAGTCGATAGCATTATATTACTGAAAATTGTATGCTTGCTCCATTATACTATTATATCCTTGTCCCAAACATGTGTCTATTTAAATTTGTTACGTATGAATTGTAATAAAGGGATGACTCGACATACATAAAGACGATCTTAATGAAGCATTACTATAGTTCGTTAAAAAAATTCATTTCCCACCGTTTAAGGCTTATAGCTTCGAAATTCTCTTTCCTATCCCAAATAAATCTTTGCATGGCGTTTTGAAATACTCTGCACTTAACGAAAAAACGATTTCCACTTCGTTTAACCCCTTGTTAGGGGTTTTGCTTATTTGTCTTTTATGACATATCAGTTCCACTGCCCAATCTTAACTTTAGAATTTTTACAGCTCACAACATTGGCAAACAGTCAATTTAATCAGAGTCGTTATGTCATACAAAGGGTCTGTGTGGTCGTAAGCCCTCTAAATTTCCTTTTCACACTAATAGTATTAGATCTTTTGCACTTTGATTCTTGAATGAAGTATTCAAACAGCGCTATAGAGCAACGTTTTCATGGTAACAATTCTATAATTCGTCGTTTTACTGTTTGATATTAATTAAAGATTGTTTTATAATGTAAGCAGGGCATTTAAAGGTCTCTTAGCCTAATTTGATAGCCCTTAATCTCATATGACATTATATTATATATTCAGAATCCATAGATATTGATCTATGCATAGAATAAAGCAGAATTTAAATCGTTTACCACGTAGTGAGTTACTCCATGCCTCCTCAAATAATTAGTCCCAAAAGGCCCCAAACAGGAAGCAGATAATTGGAGATACATTTATCACGATTCTCTCACCTACGGTGGTGAGCAAATTCCCTTATGCTTTCGTTAGAGAGCAGTTGACAATTACTGTTGAACAGAAATGAGAAATAATGTTGTGTTCAAAATTTAGATCTATTTTGATACATTGACTTATAAATATGTTGTAAACATTTTAAAGCACCAACAGGCCTACCCGTCAGGGACGTATCCAGAAAATTCCAACGGAAGGGGTGAGGAGGGAGAGCATTTCGAAGGACAGACACAGAGAAAGAAAGACACACATATAGGCAGACAGACTTCAAAAAAGGGGGGAGGGCAGGCGGGCGGGGTATATAGGAAGAAAAATACAAGACGGTGTTCAGAAGGAAAATACAACATGGTACATAACTCTGTAAGAAAACTTTAGATTCTATCAATCAGCCACCCACTCCACAAACCCGGAACCTAGACAACAATACCATGTTGATGTCCTTCCCTATCTCTCTACAGACAGAAGTAGTGTGAATCCTGTTCTCACGGTTGAGACAATGAAGTTCGTCCTTTGCTTCTAATTTTGGTCTTCACATATTTTTCCCGTAAAATCTTTTTTTTTCTTTTTTCTTTTTTTCTTTTTTTATAGATTAGCCATAAATGTGTTATTTATAACTTGAAATAACAAAATGTATACCTACTTGTTGGTTTGATCTTGAGTTTGGCCTGAGCACAATGTTAACTAATATTGAGCAAGACACGCAAAGATCTGACAACTATAATTCCACAACTATCCACGAGAAATATCTGTAACTTATAATTGCAGAACACATTTTTAAAATTAAAAAAGCACAGATAAAATGCATGTTTCACCGATTTATAACTGTTTTCGAAAGAGGGTCTCTTATTTCAATCAGCTGGCGTTCAGCAAAGTAAAAAAAAAAAAGTAAGAAAAAAATGAACAGGTAACACATATTTTAACAGTTTTGTAGTCGTCATAGCAAGCGTTATAAAGGGCCATAATCTACCTACGCGAATCTGTGCGGAAATCGTTACTTTCTCCATCCAGCCACTCTTTGATCACCGTTTAGATTGTTCCAATATGTCGGCGCCCTGCTTCCGGTGCAATTCAGGTGACCAACCTTTCACCGTTACGTCACTTCCGGAACCCACCGCCCACGAATACTAATTAATTTACGGTCCCTTGAGACTGGCCAAACACCAGCGGGCACGGTCGTAGGGGAACACGTCTGGCTAAAGACAGGCTACTTAGCATAGAGTGAATAGCCTTAGACTCCCACTTCCCCACTCTCTCTCTCTCTCTCTCTCTCTCTCTCTCTCTCTCTCTCTCTCTCTCTCTCTCTCTCTCTCTCTCTC
>JBCJKF010046195.1:0-11111 GCA_039654545.1 Plocamopherus ceylonicus
AAAGTATAAAACAAGCAAAGATCACTACCGTTATGATGACATACATAATCGGGTAATAGACCATCGGCAGATTATAATAATGGGAGTTCTTCTGCATTGAAGTTCAAGTTAGCATAGAAGCAATTGATTTAGTAGTCTGTAGGAGCAAATAGGAGCCTTACTGATGAGATTTTAGGGTAACTTGTATGTCATCAGTAACGGCACTAACTTTTCAACCCCATTAGTTCTAGGTCTATTACTCTCTACGTGGGGTTTAAAATTATCTTCTGCCCTTGAATTACAATCTACAAATGCTTCATATATATATATGTGTGTGTGTGTATGTGTGTGTATTTATATATATCGGGTGGGTCGTAAAAATGGTGTAGGACTTTGGACGACTATAACATGTAAACTATTGAGCAAAAATTATTGAAAATTCACACAGTACAGGAACAGTACTATTTTTCATTGCATACCAAGTTTCACAAGAATCCATTGGGTGGATTTTAAATAATCCGCTTTTATTTAAAAGTGGTTTGAAAAATAAATATCGAAATAAGAAGTGGCAAATGTTCTCACTGTTTTGTGTCAACTCTTGGAGTGATATGAAAGATAAGGTCACTATGAGAATTTTATTTTGTAGGCTCAAAACCGTGTTGGTTCTCAATTTAGATCTAGGCCTAGATCTAGTTCTAGATCTAAATATAAATCTAGTGTTTAGATCTAAAGCTTTAGGTGAGATCTTTGAAGAATGTGGTACTATCAGGTAGGAGATAATATTTAATTCAAATTCACTTGTAAAAATGAATTGAAAGATATTTGGTCCATTGATAGCATCACACTTAAATTTCGATCTCGTCTTTACTCCTTTGTGGATTTATATGATATTTGTCTCACTAATGTAAAATATTTTTTCTAGATCTATGCCAAATTTCGATGTCCTCTGTAAACAGGATGGGGGAGCGTAGGCCATCAAAGTTCCTACGTCATTTTTTTTCCACCCGATATATATATATATGAATATATATATATATGAATATATATATATATATATATATACGTGTGTGTGTGTGATTTCATAAGTGTTATAATTATTGCACATTTTTTCAAAGAGCTTGTCACAGAGGTGGCTGTGATAACATTGTAAAAAAATACGAGCTACCAATGAAGTTGATTGCAAAGACTCGAGGCTGAAAATTTGCACATGCTGTCCACTTGAAATATTGTATTGCAATAAAAAGGTTGAGATGGGATAAATCATTTGACACAGTCTTTCAGCTCATCAAGTTGTCAAAGAAAGTATGATCTTGTTGTCCATGATGCATAGAATCTCTTTGATAGATTGTGTGATTTGCATGATAGTGAAAAGAAGGTGAATAATGATGTGTATGTTATATTTTGCAAGAATGTAGTTTGTTATTATCCTGTGCTTGACTCTAGAAGGAAGATAGACTTTCATTGGTGGGGGAGGAGGGGGCGGGGGTGGGGGGAGGGTGGGGAAGGAGGTGGAGAGGTTTCCTTTACTCAGTCATGCTTTCTTGCTCTGTTTTCTGACATCCAATATTATTTGAAGCTTAAAATGGTCTGGGTTTTCGATTATTCTTGGTTGAAATTTCCCATTTATATTATTATCGTGACATTATGTTTCATCTTCCCTCTGCATTTCATGAAAATTTTGTGATATCAATGAATTTTATGGGTAAATTAAAATCTCGTGGAGAAAATGGAAGCACTGACTTTGTTTCACTATGCTTCGTAATGAACTTTGGGAAGGTTGGTTATGTATGTTTGAATGTTGGGGAGGGGGATGGGGTGGGAGGTTGGTTAGTAAGGTCTTTCTTTGCTTGTTTGTTGTCTTTGCTTTTATTGCTTTTGTTGTTTGTATTTGGGAGATTTTTGGACATGGATGGCACCTTATTCATTGAACTTTTCCCATTGCTTATAGAAGGTCATTGTTGGAGATAAAGTGGGGACAATATAACTTTGTTTTAATTGATTTCTAGGTTGGATTTTTTTGTCAGCAGGGAAGGGGAATATGGATTATCCTAGTCATACCATTTCTTTTTGCTATGGCTGTGGGGTGCTTGACATCCATTTGAATGTTTTGAAAATTTTTCTCCCATCAACTTACTGGCCGTGTCATATTCTTTTATTTCACCTTTCATGTCATCTCTTTTTATTTGATTATTCAACTTTTTTTTTCTTTTCATTATTCTCTATTGTTGACATACTGGACAATATTTTAAGCCTGAAAGTTTATTTAACTCTTCATGAGGTATTTCTTTGAAAGTCTAGCCTTCTCAAGTTCTGTGTAAAGTTTATCTTCTTTATGCCAGTTTATCCTCTTCTTCCTCTTTTATATGCCTTTTTTTTGCTCATTAATGTTAACATTTTTAATAATATGGATTACTGACATTGTGTCACTTTTGTCAATGATAGTACTGTGAAAAGTTTTATCATCCCATATTTGTGATGACTAATTGATAATTTTGTGATGAGTCTTTATGATGGACTCAAAAGTGATTTATTCTCATATTGAAGAATGTTTGAAATAAACTGCATGTCATTATGATAAAGTAAGAAGATAAATGTTCAAACTCAAAAGAACAAATTTTATTGTCAATGTGATTGGGAAGCCTGTTCTTCAGTAAGACCTCATTTCCTTAATGACACCGCAACTTCTTTTCTTCCTCTCTTCTTCTGTATCATATTGTATGGATACTCTGATGAATTGCAACTATTTTGCTGTTTACTTCAAGTTGCAATTTTCAAGAGTTCAGTTAGTCTGAATTATGAATTTTAGCAAGACAGATTGATTATATATGTATTGGCTGAAATAAAGTGAAATGCCCAGGTAAATATTCTATGATAATTTACTTTTATGATTTATCCATTAAGAAAGGGAAAACATTTTGAAATATGAGGGATTTATATGTAACATCTTGGAATCAAGGTTACTTTTAAAAGCCATTTTACATGTCCTTAATGCTTTCAAAAATGTGATCACTATTTTATTTTGCATGCCTTCAATTACTGTAGTGTTCATTCACAGCTTTAAATGAATATTCATCAAACTCCAGGCGAGACAAGTTATAAATCAATCTTACTGTATCTGTTGTTGCTGAAGAATCTTCTTTGCCCATGTAATTGACTCTCTTTGAAAATACATGAAAAAATCCTTTCGATTTAACTTTACTGGATACTAGCTAGTATTAAGATAACCAATCACATGTAAAAATGAATAGAAAAATATAAATAACAAAAAGCAATATATTATCAGGTGCCAGAATTACTTGATGATCGTAATGTAATGACAAACATTGATAGGTTTTATCAGGAAATAGAATTTGATCTTTTGAAATGCCTGCATAATTCATATATGTGTATCATTTGCTCTTCTTCATTGTATACCAGTACACTCTTTTCTTCATTGTATACGAGTACACTCTGTGCTGGAAATATACTTAATACTTGGATTGCTAAAAATAACGAGTAATTTTTATTCATGTTCACCCACTAGTCATGGCTTTCTCCCTTTGTTGAGTGGTTCTTTTGTTGGTTTTTTTTTTTTGTTTTTTATGAATTTCATATTGCATTTGCATGTTTTGTTGTAAATATGATATTTGAGGTTTTCAATACATCCCTTGCCATAATTCTATTACTAACATTGCACTTTTTCAGAGTTTTTTTTATTTTTTATTACTATTTGAAAATATAATTTTGTGAATTGTTTTTAGCTGGAGATGCATATGATTTATGTTTTTTTTTAGAGGTGGGTGTGGTTGCGTTCATCATCGGTATATGCTGTGCTGTTAATGCCAGTTTTTTTTTTACAGAAGCGGGTTTTTTTCTTTGCTTGTCTTTTTTGCAGTGTCTGCCTTTTTCTTTTTGTTTTACTTTTTTTTTATAATTTGCTGATTAAAGTAGTGTTTGGAAGATTTAGTTGTCCATTTTGCAAATTTTCTTACTTCTTTTCATATCAATGTAAGGGATTTAATGTATTAGATGAATTAATTGCCAATTTTATGTCATATTATACAATTGGATATGATATATTTAATAAAGAGATCAAATATTGAACTTTATACAGATCTTCTTATCTACTTGAAAATAAATGAATTTTTAAATTTATGCTTTTGCCTATCTCATAAATCCTCAGAGGAGAATTAGCATGCAGCTGGTAAATTTAAATTTGGTAAAAAAATGAATTCAATCAAGAAATTGTTTTTGGTTATTGTTATAGTCATGGGCAATTGTAATGTTGTTTTGGAGCAGATAGATGTATACAAAGAAAATTCGAAAAATCATATAGAACCAAGACAATGCAGTAGTTACGGCCTAAACGGACTCCGGCTAACTGGATATTTCGCCTTTGTGGACATTTTTTCAGTAAACTTTTTTTTTTTCAATTATCAAAATCACTCCTCTAATTGGACAGTCTAAAACAAAAATTTCCTCTTATTTGACGTTAAGATTCTGGAAAAATGGTTTGACCATCAACTTTCAAAATTATTCAAGGGTCATGAAGAATCCAACTTTGCGTATGAATGGGCTATTGAGCTCGAGAGTGCTTAACGTACGGAAAGGGGGGTCTTGCAAAGGTTTATTGGCGGCCACTGGTCCAGGAGTGAATAGAGCTAAGGCGTTAAAAACTGCTAGAGGGCATGATGGCTCTCAAGTATGCAACACACTGTCAAGGCCTATGCCATGACATGTTTGTTGGGCAATCTCATCTCATTATCGTCTGCCAGATCCCCAGTGCTTTGTTTGCTCAACAAGACAATTCGATATGGGAAGGCTATTTTATGAATTTTTATGAATCATGAAATAAAGCGTGCACTACTTTGATGATGTGATCATTGTCCAACTATGGACTATGCCCATCTTGTTTCGCCTAATTGGACATTTCGCCTAATTGGACGTTTTTGCTGCTTCCAGTCGACTGTCCAATTAGGCAGTAACTTCTGTACACTTATTCTTGTAAGTTCAATTTATCATTTATGCCATGTCAATTTATCATTTATTTGGATTCCGTTATGAAGAAAATGAATGAGGATTGTAACATTTTATCTTTTGGCTTGATTTTAAAACTTTTTTCAATACTTTAATTTTGAATTTTTTCCCTGATTTCACATGAGGTACAAAATTTCAGCATATATAATTATGATACTGCCAATTTGTCTTGAAAAGGACTGTTGTCTAAGTGAAGCAGCTAATGAAAATGTCTTTTCACAAGTATACAATATCAACTCGTCTTTCACTTTCTTTACTTACTGAACGTAACTCTTATCACATGAAGAGGCAGAGACTAATACATCAGACTCAAAATAGCAACAGTTCAAGACTGTTTAAGGAGTTTGTTGGAGTACATGATGACTGTTCAGGGATTAGGTATGCGTAGCACTAGCATGTTGGAGTACTTCGTATTCCTAAATAAGTTAGAATTAATTTGATACTATACTTTTTAACAAGATTTAAGTCCTAGAATGTGGAATGATATATGCCATTCTTCATTCCCAGGATTGGACACCTTCCATATTGAAAGCTTTTCAAAGCAAAAGACAAGCAACTTTTTGTACATATTTGAATATGGACTCAGTTTGTAAATCTTTAAAATGACAATGTGTTGTGAAGCGAAATAGAAAAAAAAAATTAGTTCTCTTTGGCCAATATCTCAAGAAAGGCACCAGTATCTTTTGCCCTGAGCTTTGCTGACAGGTCACACTTATGTTAGTGTTATCTTTTAGGTCCAATTTATGTCATTGTGACTCTGCTACTCCTCATAATGTCAGTGCTTGTTTTCTGCTGCAGAGAATACTGGTATATGGATACAGTGTTTAGGTTTTGATGATCTGATGGAAGAGTAATAATAATATAAATGTTAAAGTCTCAAGGTTTGTTCACGACACTATTTGAAGACATGTGAAATAACATAACTCTGTTGGACAAGTTGAGGAAAATGTTTTTGTTACCTAATCATGGTCGGCTTAATATTGAAGACACAAATGATCTTTTTGGAGATACTTTCACTGTTGATAAAACTTTCACTGTTGATGTAAATTTCAATTTAGTTTACTTTATTGCATTGTGATTTTCAAAGCATGTTTAATGCTGCATCATTATTACCCATATAATATATTATGATACATTGCATTTTACGAGTAACATATTTTGAATTCATTCCATGAGTTTAAATGTGAACAATTATTTTATTCTAAGACATCAGACTGCACTATTAAGATTTTTTTTAATGTCATAAGGTATTGCCATTATTGTTAAATTTTTCTTTTTTTTTTTTTTTTTTTTTTTTTTCATGATGTGTTTTGAACTTGACAGTTAGTTTGTGTCTTTTTTTTTTTTCAAGATTATTAAAATTTATTTACTTGAACATGAAATACATTGCCTTTTAACGTTGCTTTAGCTGGGGTGGGGAGAAGGTGTTTTCTGGGTCTTATTTGAGTTATTGAATTGATTTTTTTTTTCTGTGGGGGAGGGTTCACAATTCTGGTTCCCTTTTCAGGATCACAAAACTTATATACCCTCACGCTGTCTTGTGCACTTGATCTCCTCTCCCTTATTACCTTGTCATCAAAAAGAAAAAAAATCGGAGTGGGAAATACACTCTTATATCATTGTGCTGCCAACTATAATTCACTCAGCAGTCATTTGGCATGATTATTACTTTACCCACACAACCGAAGCTATGATTTTGAGATTGGAGTTCATCATCATCCCATTCCTACGTAATACTGCTTAGTGTCATCAACTCTTGTTCAATTCCACTGTCATTATCATAGCATATTTGTTTCACTATTCTAAATGGCTCTTTGCCTCCCTGGCATCCCTTTTCCCTCTCTTTTTCCACCCTGATCAATCAATGTAAAGCCTTGCATTGTGGAACAGTTCTTTGCTTGGGTTGATATGATCTGAGGTATAACTGCTTTCTCTATACAATCATGTTTTGCTGTCTTTCGCTTACTGATTGTGAATGTGGATTTTAAAAGCTTTTTCTCCAAGAGCTTTTGATTGGCTTTCTCCACGTAGTTATAGATTATTTACAGCACTTTTTTAAGATTGGATTGGTTGAGTCATTATTCATATTATTAATTATGAAGTACATAAATGTACATACTTATCTAGCACATATATTTCTTTTTTCACTTTGAAAGTAATCTTGACCCCGTCTCTTACATCATGAAATATAAGATCAGGAAATTTGTTAAAATTTTAGTTTGACAATATTTTCAGCAAAAGTCAGCTTTAGTACTTACTCTATGTATTGATTACAAATGTCTGTCAATTTGATTGGCAATCATTGTGGGATAAAGAAAGTGAATACCGAATCCTATATGAGTATTAGATGGCTCAACTTTGTATATGAATATAAATTGCCTTTGAATTTGAAGCTCTTACTCTTAATGAAAGATTTTTCATTTACCTTTAAGTTAATGTCCCTGTCTTCCTCCAACTTTCTCTCCTTTCTTTGAATCATGTTATGTTTGTAACATTGACTGTCCAACTATGTACATTTGTACAATGCTGTATGGAAGTAGGAGTTTGGTTATTTTTTATAGTGATACTCTATCACATACTACCCAGGGCTAAGCTAAGGCCCATCTCAGGTGGGAATAGGAGGAAGGTATCTAAAAATTTCAAAGATTTTTTATTTCAGAAGTTCAGGACAATTCTCCCCTTGACTCTCCTCGAAAAAGAGTCTCTTCTGTCTTTGTCGATGTTCCCCAGTATGCGGAAATGATCTTCCTCCAGCTCTACCTGTCATGACATTTTCTATTTTCTTCTGTGAAGGATAAATTTCTTTTCATTAGAGCCTCTAAATTTCCTCCCTCTTTCCATGAGGTCTTCCTCTTATTGTCTTACCTCGGTTATTAGCTATGCTCTCATCATCCATTCTATTGTCATGTCGAAACCACCCAAGTTAATTTCTATTTTAGTTTTTATACCTTATACCATTTACTTGATCCTGTCAAGGGAAATCACAGACAGCTGAGGCGGCTAAGTCTGTAGACCTGCCTGTGATACAACATTAAAAAGAGAGAGAAAGAGGCTTGATTTTTGGTCTTCTATTGTTTACGATTTCCGTAAAAAAATTTCTTTATGACGTGTATAAACGGGGCAAAGAAATCACATCAAGTTAAGCGTTTCGATGCTTAACTTGATGTCAAGGTAACCGTTATATTTTAATAAATATTGTACTACAGTTCCAAAGAAAAAGATCAAGTTATACAAGTTAAGCGATGTCGAGTTAAGTAGAGTCGACTGTATTATTATTATTATACATGTAATTACTGGTGACTTGAACTGTCATTGTAAGGACTCTTTTCTTCTCTAGGGGAGGCAAATCAGTGGCAATTGCAGGGTTCTATTCTCAGTACCCCCACTGATACATGAAAAATTCCTCCCTGTATGTGTGAAGTAATTCTCAATTGGGCCTATTGAAATTATCTAGATGTATTGTGTCTGATGTATTTCATTGTTTTAGTAACAATCCTTGTATGGTACTGTTACTAAGGTCAAAATAGTACAATTATTAATTCTCCTTGCAGTTACTGTGTTCAGTCTTTCCACACTCCCATCCCGCCTGTACATCCCCCACCTTTTTTAGTTAATTTTTTTTTTGGGTTTTTTTTTTTTTTGCATCATTTTGTAATAAGTTCCTCGTCAAGCAAACCACCTTCACCCAAAGTCAGTGTCAGAATCCATACCAAAAGTCCAAAAATTGTCATTGGTAATTAAACGAAATTAAAATTAAAGGCTTACTGTATCTGATTTCAGTCATCGTCCATTCAATGTGTTCCAGACATTAAGGCTTCTAAAAGCTGCATTCATTCTTGATGTATACTAATACTATGGAAAGGTATAGTGTTAGCACATGTAATATTTGTATCTGTATTTATCTTATTTGAGTTTGATAATTCATTGTGCTTATCATATGACATTTGACAACACCCTCATGTTATTCCATTGGACCTTTTAAAGTTAAAAGAAACAAATTAAACTCCCTTTCATTTCCCACTTTAATGATAATGTGGTTTACATTCTTTTTTGCCTGTTTTAATTTTTCATTTAATCAGTTATTATGAATTTATCATTTATATTACTCTTGGTCTTTTGTGGGAGCATACAATAGCCTATACTTTGGGAATTAAAAAAACATATTTTTTTTCTTTTTCACTAAACTAAAATCCTTATCTTACTTCCCCTAACGACCCCTGTTCTACATATACAAATATATTACACTGTATTATTATTATTGTTCTTCTTCTTATTATTATTATTGTTATTATTATTATTATTATTATTATTACTATCATTATTTTAAATTTACTCTATTCAAATGGAAAATTGAAACTAAATTGTTTGAAGTCACATATCTCATGTTAATTTATCAATTGGAATTTCACTTCAAAAATAATTGTGCTTCTGAAAATTTTGTGAATTTCAGTCAATTTGTGTACATTGTACTTGCACTGCCCCTGGTTCAGTTTCTCGATGAAATTACAATATGTAGCCATTGGTAAAATTAAAATACATATATGAGGAAAATGTGATTGAAAAACAGCATTAAAAGAAGTGTTATTCTTTTCATTTCTCACTGAAGAGTGCCTAAATTGAATGGAATCTTGTCATTAAAATTATGTCTACTACAAAGTTTGCAGGTTCTGTGTCTCTTTCTGGGTTACCGCTATCATTTTGACTTATCGATGAAATCGTTTCAAATAAGCTTATTATTTTTTATCAATCTGAGATGAAAGAGAGACGCATGTGTGTGTGTGTGTGTGTGTGTGTGTGTGTGTGTGTGTGTGTGTGTGTGTGTGTGTGTGTGTGTGTGTGTGTGCGTTTATTTACATGGACTTTAAAGGCCTTTACTGTCTTCCATTTGTATAGATCAAAATAATATTTTACACATACCTTATTAAACTTATAATCAATATGTTTCTTGATTCAAAGCAAAATATAAACAAGCATAAGGAAACATCAACCATTTTAACAGGCTTACTCATAATTTTGTTTTCTCATAAATATAAACATATAAAATATAAACCAGCATAAGGAAACGTCAACTATTTTAACAGGCGAACAAATAAATGAGAAAAAATGCCCTTGACTTTAAGGGCCATTACTGTCTTCCATTTGTATAGATCAAAATAATATTTTACAAATACATGTACCTTACTAAACTTATTATCAATATGTTTCTTGATTCAAAGCAAAATATAAACCCGCATAAAGGAAACGTCAACTATTTTAACAGGCTTACTCATAAAATCTCATATCAACGTTTATATTTTATTCTACAGGGAGAAACTCCGCTCTCTTAGCAGTGAAAAAAGAAAATATTAAAAGTGACATACGGTGCAAAACAATATTATTATATTGAAGGTTGATGCTATTCGCAAACGTCCGTGAATGGTGGCTCAGCACTATATAGATCTTTTGGCTAACAACGAAGGCTGTCCTCACTATAACCCTAACCCTAAGGCCTTGAAACCCAAACCCTAAAATCGAAGACAAATTGGTCGATCCGCTTAGACTTAAGGGCATCTACATTATAATATGTATAAGAAATGAAAAGTATACTAAGAAAAATGTATTGAGTTCCTTGACAGCTTCAATCATGACGCCAATAGTATTAGTATTAGTATTAGAAATGTCTAGATAAGATCCATATTATGTAATGTTCTAGATCTAGTTCTTGGTTCGGATCCAGATTTCACAATATATGATGATATAATACATGTATATTATAGTCTAGATTAGATCAGAATCTAGAGATGTTCTTTAGAAAGACTATCTCAACTGTAGACCTACATTTTATTATTGATATATCTAGAATCAAAATCTAGGTTTATATAATTATATTTAATGTAGATTCTAGTTCTAGCCGCAAGAAGTCACCGATACAGCACCGGCTATTTCGTCACTTTCCGATGCGTGTATGTTTTTTTCAATAAGGCACTTTCACTTTTATGCTCGTTCTCGACCCTATGGCACGTTTGAAAGAGTAAAACTTAGGCCGCAGATATACTAAGCCCGTCCAACTATTGCCTTCAAAATGAATACAGTTGAAGGACGGAAAACTATGACTATACTGCGTCCGCTCTTTGCTG
>JBCJKF010046528.1:0-11110 GCA_039654545.1 Plocamopherus ceylonicus
AAGGCTCTAGCTTTAATTGAATACAAGTGGCATAGTGGTACTTCTTTGTTTTTCTCTCCCAAATTGGGTAATTGTTTGATAAGCTGAAATATGTAAATAAAAAAAATATATATATGTATATGTATTGTGCATAGTAAATTATTATATACTCATTGAAGAAAAAAAATAAAAAAATAAAAAATGTCGGGATACTAAATATAATTAAATTTTACCGAAGGAACTTCTTCAATGTCAGTATGTCTCTTAATTATTTCTGCATTGCGTTTCTTGAAAAATTCAAAGGAAGCAGCAAGTATCATGATTACTCTCTTCAATGACATAGATGGAGTTTTCACGAAGAAAAAGTAATACATCTCAGTTGTTGTCAGGAGAACCTAGAAATATAATTACATGTACACAATGTGTCACTGTGTATATTTACTTTTGCATATAAAAATGCCAATTACTTGATCACCAGTGTAGCGAATGCTCTTGTACCACCACATTCCTACAACTGTTGGTAAAGCAACCATGAACACTAATGCATATAGTCCTAAGACCCAAACTGAATTCTCTTTTTCGACAATCCAGGAAGGTAAGGCTATACCAAAACTCATTGCCCCTGGACCATCTGGATTTCCATATTTTTCCCAATTTTTTCGTGCTTCATCATCCGTTAAAGCTTGGTAAGCTATTTTTGTTAATAGAAAAAAAAAAAAGATTTAGTTAATTTATATCCAAATTTAGAATATTAATAATAACAACTTGATATTAGTATAATAACTTTTAAAAATTAAATGTAATGTTAAATTTCTAGTTGTTATAAGATTAATTTCAAGTGCAGATACTTTTTTCTAATACAATTTCTATGACAGGTTATTCTACAGGTGTAGTACTAATTGTGTGCAATAAATGTGATATAAATTTATCAAATATATTGTAAAATATATACATCGTATTGTATCTTTTCAATTCTGTGCATACAAAATTTTGTTGCTCTTTACCTTTAGTTAACTTCATAAAAGCCTTTTCATTTCCAGTTTCTTTATCAGGATGAAGAATTAATGAAAGCTTGCGATAAGCTTTCCTAATTTCACTTTGTGAAGAACCCTACAATTGAGACTTTAGCATTAATTTTGCAACAAACCATTGTACATATAAATTTTATTCTATACTCACAGCTGGTACATTTAGTATTTCATATGGATCAAAGTTGGCCATTTCATAATCAAACTGAGACACTTTATACGCCAAGAGTATCAAGATGGCCCATCCCAGAATGATCATAAGTTTCCTACAGTAATAATATAAATAGCACAAAAAGATAAAAGAAATATACAACTTTTATATATATTTGTGCAAATCACAGATCTGTATATTATTTTTCATATATTAAGAACTTACGTAAACAAAGCCTTAGTTTCCTTCCAAGGTTTATTTGCCTGAAGGATAAGTTTTTTCTTTTTGCATCCATCGCACTGACATTCTTTGGCTAACTGATCAGGATCTAAATAAAATTAGAAAAATTATTAACACAAACAAAGAATAAGAAACACTCTTATTTTGAGATACTTTCATGATAATTTTATAAAATTCAAAATTATTTCTTACATTATATTTAAGCAATAATGCTAATCGCAAAAAAACATATTCTTTGCAAATTTGTTTGAAGAATATATTAGAAAGATATTGTTAATATAAGAATATGTAAGTTCATAAATTAACATTATTACTTATTAATAAGATATTCAAGAATATGCAAAATTAAATACATAACTTTTCTATTGTATATACATATATATTCAAATAATCTATACATATTTATTCAAATTATTTTTAATTTTGCTCTCAATTTTAATCATCAACACTGTGAACAATTACATCAGACCTCGTTAGTAAGAAGTAAGTTTTAATAAAACTTTTATTATACATTTTAGAGTTTTATCGTACATATTAGAGAGAGGAAAACAAATCTTGAAATTAATACATTTTTAAAATATTTAAAAAAAGAGAAAATTCCTCCAATCATTTTTAAACTTTTACATCCTTAAAAGACAAATTAAAACTGGACAAACAAGTAAAGTATCGAAATCTGTGGCTATGATTTTCATATAAATTTTACGTAATACAAGATAGTGTCTTATAAATATAAATTCCCAATTTCTAATATAATTACTTGTAATGTGACTAGATTAATCAATTAATATAGATATCAAAATATTATATGTACAAAATTCGACAGATAATCAAATCAAATATTTTCGTTTTAGATTAAATGAATGTAATATCATCCTGATGGAGTGAGATGAGGTGAGGTGAGGTGAAGGAATGTAAAGGCGAACGAAGACGGAAAACGATGCCTGTACGACGATAGTATGTGCATCGTGTTGATCGTGTAAATTACTTCATCTGAAAAAAAAAAAAAAAAAAAATATGGTATCTCATGGTGATCTCTAACCTTGCTTCGGGCAACGTGGCCAGAGATAGTAGGTCCCGGGTACCAGCAGTAACGCCAGGAACGAGAGCAGAAAATAAAAGAATGTCCCTCCGCTCTCGTCATACTGGAACTTCTGTCCGCTCATCGCTCATTTAAGTACTCCGGCGTTTTATTTTAAGTGATCGAACGTTTAAGTACATTCGTTCGTAAACATTATCCGGGCTCGCGCTGCAAATGTGCACGGACGACATGCAAATCAACAGTTAGCGGGGGAACTGCCTTGGTCAAGACTGCCAACTCAGCACCTCGAGTTACTCGAGTAGCCCCTCGGTACAAGTACACACACGCACACACACCGTCCACTTTGACGTACGCGCGACGACTGACGGACTGACGTTGACTGACGTTGAAGTTGCTGGCGATCGGTTGATGACGTCGACCCCCGTCGTCGGAGTCACGGCTGTTAAATAATAGGATTTACACGTGCAAGGGACCATCGCCCGGATACGGTCGTAGACACGACGAGAGAAAGAGCATTCAGCTTATAGACAATAAATAATATAGCATATTTTGTGAATGATAAGAGGATATTGGATATATGATTATTTATTCGTTTCTATCACATTTTTATTTTATTTTATATTTCTCTTTCTCTGTCATTGTCTACGACCCAGACAGCATATATATTTATTAATGAATATTCATAATATTTTTTTCTATTTATCTTTTGAAATATTTTTATGATATTTATAATGAAATCTAAAGATCACAAAAATATTTATAAAATATTTTGATATATTTATAAAATATTCAAATGATTGTAATAAATATTTTATAAATATTGTCTGCTATTAAATTTTTTTTTGTCTTCTTTTTTATTTACAATAATAAGAAACGCATTTCATGTTTGAAGGGAAGAAGCAAAGCGCGGGAGAAACGAAATATAGCGCAAGCAACAGGATGACGCGCTGCCATTTTAAATAACGGTTTCTTTAATACGGTTTTTTAACATCAAGAATAAGCGTGTCATACACGCAAAACAACTCAACATGGAAAATAACAAGATACGTCGTAATGTGTAGCGTAAAATTTGTCCTAATCTAGGGCGGGGAAAGGGGAATAAAAAAAAAAATCTATACATAAATACATGCGATAGTTTCGTAAAAACTTAACACAAAATATAATACACTTTGTTATATAAAAATTATACGCATACTTTGATCTGTTACAACTCGATATAAAAAAAGTATTCTAGAATTAGATTTCCCCGATTTTTATAATTACCAATCCAACGAGCAGAAAATATTTTCAAAAGTATTTTGAAAAACATTAAAATAATGGTTTAATTATTAATAAGTTCTCTTTTAATCATTCAAAAATGTTTATATTAATATTTGGAAAAAATAACGGACATTTCTTGTAAAACAAATATATATATATATAATTAATAAATATTAAAATAAATATTATTTTTATAATCAATTGTATAATATAATTCATATGAACAATAAATTTAAAATACATTTAAAAAATATTGTCTGCTCTTGGATACGTAAGAAAAAGATTAAGGTACATAAAAAATATATGTATGTAAAAAAGTCGTCGCTTTTTTTATCTATAGCTATGTATCTATGGTCATTTATTTGAATAAATTATAGTAAATTTCAGAGTTATGAATATACAGGGTGTTTCAGTATTCTAAATCTAGATTCTAGGACATGATTGCGTATATACATTAATTATTTTTAATCATAAAAAGTTTATATAAAGTTTATATATATATATGTGTGTGTGTGTGTGAAAAAACTTTTTTTTTTTAATAACACGCAATATTTTGATGTTCGAGCTGCAAAATGCATTGAGATTGATGGTGGGATAATTGAATTTATTTTGTAAGTTTAAAATTTAATGTAATTGTTTCATAGAATTTGTGATTAAAAAATGTAATAGGTGTACGTATTTTTGTTTCTAAGATTGAACACACGCTGTATCTTTTATAATCGTCCAAAATAGAGCACGTGTTTTTTTTTTTTATTACAATAATCTGTCTAACCCAGATAACATAATAATTATAATAAATATTCATAAATCTTTTACTATTTATTTTTTTTTAAATATTATATAAATATTGTATGCTATCTGGGGACCATTCCCTCTGAAACACCCTGTATATAACCCCGCAACATTGTTTGGTGAAGGAATTTATCCGCGAAAGAGATCGAGGAGAGACGAATAATTTTTCGTAAATAACTTTTCTTTTTTATCTCTGTTCGAAGAGTCACCATATATGATGAATCATTTTCATTTTGTTTGGACACGTCATTCTAGGACCATTGTTATCACATTGATCTCACACAGCTGTAGTATGGCAGCGACAACAACAACACAACCAAGCCTTCCTTATCGAGCATTCAAAGTCGCGCTCCAATAATATTTCTCGCGTTATAATAACCGACGTGACATAAATATTAATATCGCATTGTTGCATCGGCCACCTCTTAAATGAGGCCGCGGAGTACAGTGCCAGTAATTAGTAGATTTCGATTCGCGCTACATCGCGATCGATGGCTCCTTTGTGCGTGTTAACATAAATACTGCCAGCGTATGATTTGCCTTGATAAGAATAATCGTGGTGGCATGGTGGCATGCACGTTAAACGCACGAAAATGTTCTGATAAGATATCACCGACAATTCTGGCGCACAGCTTTTTTTCAGGTAAGCGATTTAATCTTCTCAGCACGAGGCGTTAAGGTATATTCTGCCTTGTGCAGCTTCCTAAATCAAGCCGGCATCACCTTGTGACAGTGTTTGACCTTGTGACATGGCATTCCTCTCATTTTATTACACATCTCGATAAAATTCTAACAAAGCGTGCTACGCTGTGTAATTGGCAAAGCGATTGTTCCATATCATAAGGTCAGCCATTTAGTATAAGGTATTTGGTTTATGATAATGTAAATGTATCAAAAATTGTTCCTCTACGCAGGGTAAATACGCTTCAATAACATGGACATGATAGGGAGAAACGTCATTGAATGGACATGCATCGATGTAAAGATATGGCTCATGAAAAATGGTTATGAGGAATACGCAGATTTATTTTACTTCCACGAAATTGATGGAAAAGTACTGTTGACACTAAAAGAGGAAGACTTGAAATCAGATATTTTGAATATAAAGAAGATGGGTGTTATAAAAAAATTATATCTCGCTATAAAGCAATTGCAGAGGGATAATGTCGCTGTCTTGTTTGACTTAGGATGTATGGATCTGTCTCCATCGCCAAATTTTTATAGTCACCAGAATAAACATGAGGTAAATGGAAATTTCTTTGAATTAATTCTTTTTGATGGAAAAATAGATTAAATACTATATTTGAAATAATCTTACTTTAGATACCCAGTTCAAATAATGAAGCGTCCATAGAGCATGAGTTTTATTCAGCTTCTGTATCAGAGGACGGACATGCTTCTCATTTATCGCCTGAAATTTGGAAAACAGTTATTAGTTTGGGATATTTGTTTATCGTCACATGGATTACTGCCTTTGTGATGGTTATTGTCCACGATAGAGTGCCTGATATGAAGAAGTATCCTCCATTGCCAGATATATTTTTAGACAATGTACCACATATCCCTTGGGCATTTGATATGTGTGAAGTCACTGGAACACTGCTTTTTGCGATATGGCTCGTTGTGCTTATATTTCACAAGTATAGGTAAAGAAAATTATAAATCCATTTAAAAATATACTAGAATGTAATATATTAGCGTAAATAATTTATTAAATGGGCAACAGATTCATTTTACTACGACGGTTTTTTGCACTGTCCGGCACAGTCTTCCTGCTGAGATGCGTAACAATGCTCATTACTTCGTTATCGGTGCCAGGTGCGCATTTACAATGTCAACCGCGCAAAGTTCCAGATGAAGATTGGTCAAGGTGAGAACAAAAAGAGAGAAAAAGAGATAAAAAGCATATTATAAGTTTACGTTTTATTTTCTTAGTGCTGCATATGTTGAGTTGTATAATAAAATAGCAATGGCTTACGTTATTTGGCGAGGTGCTGGTATGTCTATTCAAGGTGTCAGAACTTGTGGAGATTATATGTTTAGCGGACATACAGTAGCATTAACTATGCTTAATTTTTTCATTACAGAATGTAAGTAATAATATTTATTATTCTACTTTTTTCAGCAGAAAAGCTATGATTTATAATTATTTATATATACATTTTGACAAGTTTTGTTTTTTTCATTACAGATACTCCGAGACACTTGTACTTTCTGCATATTTTCACATGGATGCTCAATATGTTTGGTATTTTCTTTATCTTGGCGGCGCATGAGCATTACTCCATTGATGTTTTCGTAGCGTTTTATATAACTTCCCGATTATTCCTTTATTATCACACTCTGGCGAATAATCAAGCATTGATGCAGCGCGACTCGAATAGAACTAGAATTTGGTTTCCGTTATTTAGTTTTTTTGAGGCGTCCGTTGATGGTATTGTTCCTAATGAATACGAATCACCGTCCTTGATAGTTTGCAATTTAGCGGGCACAGGAAAGAACATTTGGAAATGCATGCGGTCTTGGATTTATCTCCGAAAAACGCAACGCAACGTAAATGGCAATTTAAGCAGCACAAAGAAAGAACACTAATATTGAATTATTTCTTCTCTTTTTTTGTTTTTTCTATGTGTATTATAACTTTCAGATAAATATGCAATGCGGAAGACGTCATTGATTTCTCTTGTTTGATTGTGATTATACATATAAAAAGAAAACGTGATATGAAAAATAGATATACGAATTCAAGAAAAGTGATTCTATGCTATATACTTATCTTTTAATAATATTGACTATTTATTTGACAAATCCATTTACATGCTAAAGTAATATTGAGCGAGATGTAATATTGATTCTAAATATTTATTTTTGCGATATGGTTATATTACTATACCGAAAGAGATTAAAATAATATTTATAATATAGTTAATTATATATAATGTGGTTAAAACTTCTTATCATAGAAGTTACATATAATAATTTATGTATTAAGAAGGGAGCCTCCAAAGACAGATCATAGTGTATAAAATATTAAGCTAAGGTTCAAAATATTATGCTAAGGTTCAACATGCGTTTTCCAAGCATGTTGTATCATCTATAAGACTTTCTTATTTTTTTATAATTGTATATATACCATTGTTCATATTGCTCATATGTGAGTACTTTTGTTTCCTTTTTTTATAATACAAAAAGAAAGTTGTCAAGGAACAATTGCACATTGTGATAAACTTACAAAGACCCCACATTTTATCAGGAATGTTTAATGAATTTTAACAGCGAGACCAAATTAATAATAACAATATTTTAGAACTCCTACATTAGACGTATCTTTAAAAAAATTTTTTTTCTATTGTACAACATTTAGATGAGAAAGTATGTTGCAATATTATGCATTCCTGATACCTGATACAATTGATAACTTAAGATACATTAGAAGATATATATGATGGTATTACTTATAAGCAGAGGCTGAAAATATTATAGTAATATTGAACCTTCTAATGTAAAAATATATCTGTACAATACTAGTTATACAAATAGTTTCTATGTAATTGTATATAGAAACTACAAAATATAATAGCTTTTTAATATTTCATCCAAATCTATTTTTTACTTATGTGATAAATAGCTTATTCTGTTAGCATTAACAAGTACTGATTATGTATTGACGATGCCTGACTGTTGTTGTTTATATATTTCCACAAAAATATGCAGCAGTAATTTTCTTGCTAATTGATCAAAATACTGATCTGGTTTGGAATTAAATAGTTGAATTGATTTGCGAATGATATTGCAAAATATAGCATGTATATGTACAAATAAAAGAAACGTTAATATTTCAATAGAATATATTTTTTGTCAGAGTACTTGTTATCATATGAATCCTTCATCTTTTGTATGTAAATAGATGTTTTCAGAATAAATGCTTTAATATATTTGTGCTTTTTTTAAAAATATATTCCAATTTTCTCAATTCGAAGATATATAGATAGAATAAATTGAATTTGAATCGCATCTGATATCGCGGTCATTTATTATCCAATAGCAAACGTTATTTTGTACGGTAAAATATATTCCCAGATGTTACCATGTTAAGCCCCTAGAGTGCGACAGAAATTTTACCCAGAATAAAGTAGCGTTTGATCGACCAATCAAAACAAAGAAATCTTTGCTTCTTTTGTCCTCATTGGTTAATTAAATGCTCTAAGATTTTCGAACCCTAAAAGCACATTTTTTTATTGGATATAAAAATATCGGATCCGATGTAAGGTCTTTGTAAGAGTTTATCGTCTGTGGCGTTTACCGACTAAACATGAAAGGAGAAGGTTACAATTAATTGTAGCGTGTATTTATATTGTAAATAGATAATTTACTCACGCTTACTATTCACGATATGGCATTCACGTTCGGAAGTCCAGCGGTCACCTCTAGTAACACGAGTTTTGGATTTGGGACTCAAAAGTAAGTATAATCAATGTTAATCTTCAAGAGATTATTATAGCTTCAATATATAATTTACTTATAAAAATAAAGTATATATATTTTCTGCCTCATTAAACATATATTTCATATTTAAATATAAAATTGTGTTTCCTGCAAAGGAGAAAAGATCAAGTGCTTGATTATCACACAATTGTTTTTATTATTCAGAACTACAGCAACAGGCTTCGGTATGAGCAATACATTTGGCACCACAACTCCAACGTCTAGTACATTAACGTTTGGCGCTTTGCCCGCTGCAACGACGTCCATAGGTCTTAATTTTGGATTTGGTAATACCGCAACAACCTCTACGCAAGTGCAAAGCAGCAGTTTGCTTGGTACCAATACAGTTACTACAATGAGTAGTGCTCCCAGTTTATTTCCCGCTCCTACCACATCTGCGCCTTTATTTACGGGTCTTAATTTTGGCACACCAGCTACAACGAATGCTCTAACATTTGGCGCAACATCTAATACAACAGCAACGGGAAGTTTAACTTTTGGTACAGCCACTACTAATAGTATGTACATTTTATCATTTCTATTTTTTGCCCCAAAAAGGAAAAATAAAATTTATTCATTGTGTCAATTGTTATTTATATGCAGCCTCTTTATTTGGATCCAGTAGTGGAAGTACTTTATTAGGTGCTAAACCAACAATTGCTGCCACTACTACAACTAATACAAATAAAGGACTCGGTGGTTTAGACGTTTCGGTAAACAATAAAGGTCTTTCTCAAGGAAATAGTAGTTCAACAGCTGCCAAAGAAAATCTACTGCCAAATGAGCTTATGCAAACAATAGATAAATTCAAGTAATTATTTTTATTTATGCATATAAGATATATCTATATACGATATTAAAACATTTATATTTTACAGAGAGTTTGTAAAAATGCAGAAAGCCCTATCTTCAGATATCGCGAGGGGTTCGGCGAGACCATTGAATCGATGCGCGGAAGATACAGCATCCTTAATGGAAATCTTGTCTACTTTATCTGGCTCAGTGCAACGAGACCGTTCTGCAGCTGATAAGTTAAAACAAGATACAGCAAAGGCATTGCAAAGCGCTGAAATTGCTCAAAGAACTCACGATACTCCACCAGGCTTGCAATATGAAAATAATGCGCCCCTTCAATTTTTCATGGAATTAGCTGACAACTTCGAACATGATTTGATGTTATTCAGATCACAAATTGAGACAACGGAAAAGCATATACAGGCCATGATGGCGCCGAGAACATTGACCCCACAGGGTATGTTTCTCGATTCTTCCATTAAATAAATTTATTAGGATTTATTAAAAATATTCTTAATCATGTCTCATTGTTTTGTCATTAGAATTGACAATGGCCATGAGTAAGCTTCACGAGTCCCTAGTCGCGGTTGCTGGTCGATTACAAAGCGTGCACGCCAAGGTGCAGCAACAGAAAGAACAATATCTCAATTTCAGGAAATATGTATTGAAGGATAACACCAATGTTTTTGATAGTATCAAGACAAACGGTAAATCTAGTCGTAACAGCATCGAAAGGATCACGAGTGGTCCTACTCCCTTTGGACCAGGTAATAACATTTCATGTGCATTTCAAAATAATTTGAACATTGTAAGTCTTGAAAAACGAGGTTAATGCTTACAGGAAATAAAAGCTTTTTGTCGTCGACGACATTAAACTCGAACCGGCCGGCGAATTATGAAACACGAAATCCTTTAGGTAAATAGGTCTTGTCGTTGATTCTCTTGTAATTCTATATCCTCGCGCTACGAGTAAGAGATTTTTTTGTAAGAAATGACTTTAATTGCCCCCCTTCCCCCCCTAAAGATTTGCTACCTTCAGGTCTTGCGTGGATCTAGTTATGAGAGGTAGAATTTACTAACATATAACGTCGTTTACTACTTAATAGAATTAACAAGTGTTTATAATTAATTTGTCCATTTTTTTCTTCCCTTTCTTTCTCTTATTTGACGAATATTCTTGACTTTGAGCTTTTTTTTTACTTGTATGATTTGATTTTTATTTTGCCTTTCCAGGAAAAAAGTAGAGGCTGTAGTTTAATTATTGAGGTATATTAAATTTTTTTATTTCAGTTTCTTTATGTTATTGTTGATTACGGGAAAGGGGTAACACGCTTTTTTTTG
>JBCJKF010046639.1:0-15305 GCA_039654545.1 Plocamopherus ceylonicus
CTTTGTCCTGACCCTAGACACCATAACCTTTGGCCTGACCCTAGACACCATAACCTTTGTCCTGACCCTAGACACCACACCCTTTGGCCTGACCCTAGACACCATACCCTTTGGCCTGGCCCTAGACACCACACCCTTTGGCCTGACCCTAGACACAATACCCTTTGGCCTGACCCCAGACACCACACCCTTTGGCCTCACACCCTTTGGCCTGGTCCAAGACATCGTAGCCTTAGGCCTGACCCCAGACACCATACCCTTTGGCCTGACTCCACACACCAAACCCCTTGGCCTGACCTTAGACACCAAACCCTTTGGCCTGACCTTAGACACCAAACCCCTTGGCCTGACCTTAGACACCCTAACCTTTGGCCTGACCTTAGACACCATAACCTTTGGTCTGAACCCAGACACCAAACCCTTTGGCCCTATCCTAGACATCAAACATGAATGCTGTGCACCCTTTACATCTTCGTAATAAACTCATATCAATACATGTACATGTATATAGGCAAATTATAGTGCAGAGTTGAATCGTGCTCATGCCGATAAATCGGCGTCGTATTGATATAGACAGTGAAACACTAAATAAACCCGTGCTGAAAATCAGGCTATCGACATTGGATGGACGGTACTGCATGCTGGTTTTGTCGTAGCTAGAACTTTTTGCAACACGGTCCGAAAGATAAAGAAACATTGAAGCAAATCCTTCACAAGGAAAGGCCAAAGTTTGTGTCATTCCATAGATATTTTATACAATGATGATCTACGACGTCCTCGCACTCGGTCTACATCTTTGTGTGTCCGAAGAATAGGAATATTTACTTACCTGTAAATCGGACTTGTGTGGGGCAGTATGGATAGTTTGCTAGCCGGTTCACCTTCACATTGTCAACGAACAACACTCACACACAGGCACACACACACATCTTAAACATTCCTGCATTTTAGCGTTGTGGGTGGTAGGTAAAGAGCTCATCGGGAAACATTCAAACACAAATGATTATGTCACTAAGAACATTAGTTATTATTAAACGGAATGAACATGATGGGGAGCTATAACACTCCCTTGGAGTAGGGTGTACCCTTGGCCTTATATATGTTCAATTTGTTGCAATACACGTGTTTTGGTTTCCTGAGTACTCTCTTGTCGCAATCGTGTGCAGTTTTAGTGTGTATTCGACCCATGGTAAGATTTTAAGAGAAAGTTAAAAAAAAAAATGTTGATCTCAACGTTGTTCTGTTTTTCGGGAGTTTTCTTGTTTTGTTTTTTTTTTTGTTTTTTTTTTTTTAATGATTTTTCTTTGCTTGTTTCATTCCCAGACATGTGATTCGGATGGTCTCGCCCTGGTCAAGTGCATGTCCGATTTGATACAGACTGTGACCAAATTGAACATTGGCAACCACATTTACCATTGCTACCACGTAAGTCTTTGGCAACAACATTTACCATACAGCAACATTTACCATACAACAGCATTTACCACACAGTAAGTCTTTGGCAACAACATTTTTACCCATTGTAACATGCCACGTAAGTCTTTGGCAACAACATTTGCCACACAACAGCATTTACACACAACACACAACAGCATTTACCATACAACAGCATTTACCATACAACAGCATTTACCACACGACAGCATTTATCATACAACAGCATTTACCACACAGTAAGAGAGAGAGAGAGAGAGAGAGAGAGAGAGAGAGAGAGAGAGAGAGAGAGAGAGAAAAATTCCACTCTATTCATCCCCGAAGGGAAATTTGTCTTTTGATTTTTTACCGAAAATCGAGCGTCAGCCGTCGAACAGCGCCGCAAACGGAGGCAATTAGTGTAAATAACCTTGCCCAAGGGATAAATCACAATGCCCCTTACAGGGTTCGAACCACCAACCTTTCGGTTGTCAGCCGAACGCACAACCGACTGTGCCACTGTGACCACAGAGAGAGAGAGAGAGAGAGAGAGAGAAAGATCTTTGCCTCTGTACAAACACATCATGTCTATGTCTAATAATATTATCATATGAAAATGTGTATGTGCATAATACATATATACATATACATGTACATATATTATATACATGTGTATATATACTGATGAATACAACTTATATTTTGCTATATATATATGTATACATGCATATCATTCTGGTATTAACGTGACAACACCATGGTTTTTAGTTTTAGCTGTGTTTCTTTTCCTTCCAACGCACTCAGGGAACCAACCAGTTGTTATTTGGCAGAAAAGTCCGGGACGCCTCTTCCTTGATGATAGCCAGGCAGGAGGGGGAGTTCGTGGTGGTCATCATGGGCCAGTCGGACGGACACGACTCTTTCATCCAACAGCTGAACGACGGACTGCGTCGAAAAGCTGAAGGGACATTGATTGGTCAGCAGCCGCAGCTACCGCAATCGCAATCACAAATGAAAACGCAACAACCACAACCAAACAGTGGCCAACTCTTGCCGATGCCCCCCACCTCCCCACGAGTCCACGCAAATCGCAACGCAGTGACAACAGAAGAAGTTTTGGTAGACATCACCGGCTGATTGCTCTCTGCTCTGCTTCCTCAAGCATCCATTGAAATTTAAAGTCAACGTCTTCCACAAACCTGGAGATCAATTTTCTATGATGTTTCTATGGATTAGTGTGCGCAAAAATCCTTATGAAAAAACCCCAGCAAAAAACTAAACAAAGTTGGAGTGCTATGGTTACTGATGGAATAGAATTGAATTTGGATGGTTGGAAAATTGATGTGGAATGGATTTGGATTTGGGTGGTTGGAAAATTGATTTGGTATTGAGTTGTTGGAAAATTGATGTGGAATCTCACTCACTGTCTCTGTTTTACTCTTTGTCCTTTAACAATTTCAAGTACATTAGTGTCATTTCTTTTTTCATAAATTGAAAGAGAAATGCATGTACATACATGCATATTATTGTGTGCAAAGTCAGACATGTGTATGAATCTAGCATTGCTGGCGGCAGCTGTGGTGCCCCAGTCAGACTGATGACTGACATGTGAACAGCCCCCTAATGCAAGTCAAATCAAATCAAAAGTCATGATAGTGGACGGCTTTAAATTATGTGTACACTGTATACTATAATACTATTAGTACATTTGACTTAATGCTTTCCACTGGCGGGGTCATCTGATATTGCAGCTTTGGATGTTGGTTCTCCTCATGTTTGTGGCAAGGACTTCTAGATTTAATCTAGTAGTCTTGGTCTGTGGTAAATTTGACCTGTTCGGACTATTCTATGTGTGGTCGTTTACTCAATCCCAATCAGCCATTGATGTTATGTTAATTACATTGCGTATTGGGTATTCTCTTCAGGTCGTTAAATTATTACTATAAGTAGAAGTGCTGTTGTTGGTCTTTCTTGTTTTTTTTGTTGGTTTTTTTATTCGGTGAAATAGAATGCCATTGCTAGGTTTGCAGTAATCACCAGGACGTTTACTACGTGTGTAAGAATAAGGCATAAGTTGTGGTAATGTATTGCTATAAATTGTATGGCAGACTATGTGTAAACCAATAATTGTATTGCTATGAATTGTATGGCAGACCGTAAGCCAATAATTGTGTGGGTGGATTGCTTAAATTGTTTAGTTAATAATATGCTGTCTCTAAGTCATTACATGTACATGTATATATATGTAATTTACAAATTATATTATAGGTGGATTGCTTTCAGACAAAAAGTAAAAGTCTGTCAATAAATTTTGTCACATTCACTCTATTTTTCACTGTTTTTGGAAGTTGCATTTGCTAATGATTTCAAATTTCTGGTTTCTTCACTTTTGTTGTTGGCATTGAAGGGATGGGGATTTTTTATTTTTATTTTTCATGTGGTCCATCAGCTTCATCATGTCATATTATAACTTATAACTGAATATTTTCCATTCTTTTGAAAAAATTGTTCAGGTACTTAAACTTTGAGTAAAACATTACCAAAAAAAAAAAGAAAAAAAAAAGGGTGTACTGATTTCTTTTCTTAAAAATATATACATGTATTAGATCTATATTCTATTATTCTACATGTACATTTGTATTTTTGACAATTTTTCTTTAACGCTGCTAATTGCTAATTTAAATGTAAAACCTTTTTCCTTGTCAATATAAAAGTTGCCAGAAAGTTTTCTGAAAGAGCAAGATCAAATCACTTTGTGGCTGTTACAATGTCAACAACTATGTGTAATTGATTAATCTCATTATTTTTAGTCCACTATTGTTGTTACATCCATTTTCCTTCAATAATAAATCTCATTTTTAGTCAGTCATTCCACAACCTTGTTTTTTGTTTTGTTGATACAGTTTAATGTAATCATGTAAGTCAAATGTAATGGTGCTACATGTATTTTGATAATCATATTTTATTTAATATCAGTCTAAAATGAAATACAGGGTAAGAGACATTAAAATGTGAATGAATAGAGAATTGCCCTAAGATTAAGTAGTAAGATACACTACATTTTTATCTCTTTGGGTGTTAAATTTACCAAGGGGCCAAGGGGTGAATATCCCATTTGCCTCTTGGTAAAGTTAGCACCTAAAAGCTTAATGCAACTTTTGGTTGGAAGAAATGCTTGCAAAAATCTTTGAATCAAACTAAGCTGCTGGTAATACTATGAAGCTCAAACCCAAATCATAATTTGGTAAGTAAAAGGAAAGAAGTCAAAGCACACAAGGCTACCTTTTGGCTGGTACCCATTTTCACCTGGGTGGAGTGAAGCAATTGGAGTAGATTTTCTTAAGATAATCTGATAATCTTCAATTATCTATTCAAAAACATTAATTTGGCCTTTTCATCTTGAAATAAGTTTGTCACTTCAGTACAATTTGAATATTATTATATATGTGTTATATAGCCTACTTAAGAATCTTTAGTATTACATGTCTTATATATCCTACTTAAGAATCTTTAGGGATTTATTTACATGTAGTTTTCTTACTGACTTACTGTTATTCATTAGAAGTATGTTTAAAGTAAAAGTAGTAATACATGTATTTCTATCTCTTTACTCTTTAGCCATTGTTAAACAATATCATGCAGTTTCTGTATTTAATGATAACGAATTTGCTTGATTTTGAAGCTGGTATAAATTGGTTAAAAAAAAAAAAATCACTTTGTATGTGCATGTGAGAATATAAGTTCAGATTTCAGAAAATGATTTGCCAATTTAATGTCCATGCTCCTAATTGCATAGGTTCCTTTTCTATGTGCTTTGAATTTGACATCCAATGCTAATGCAAATGGCAAGTGCACAGGGAAGAGTTTTACCATGTACATGTATTAATGAAATCTTCTTCTAGACCAAAGTAGGTCCAGAAAATTGATTTGAGAAGAAAGGCCCTGACATTGGCAGTGCTTTGTAAATGGTGCAGAGAGAATAAGAAAGAAAGCCAAGGTCCAGATCTAGAATTAGAACAATACTAGACTAGCATCTGCATACCTAACCCCTTGACCTAGACCTGTTTAACAACTTAGCTACTGACTTTGACCTGAACAGCTCACAAATATACATCAATCAATGAGTGCCCTGATGTAATGTCATGATCAAGACATGGCTCACAATTTAAAAAAAAATAATAGCCCGTCATTGTGGTTCACCAAGGTGAGAAAACAGCAAATTGAGATAAAACTACACCAAGGGCAATCTTTGTAGGCTAAACTAAACAGATACACTGCTGAGTTATGACTGAGAACAGTTAGTGTCATTGAGTGTCAAAGTTTTTAAGCTCATTGTCAAGGAATAGGTTTTACATGGATCAATGAAAAGGATCAGGATTGAGTTTCAAACTTGTTCATCTCAAGTCTTAGGGGAAGATTTGTCTCATACATGTACCAACTTATGCAAAGTTCAGTGTATGTCTAAAAGTAAAAAAAAAATCTTGACATACAAAATGTCCTGCTATAAATTTGAGTAATTAGGTGAAGAACAAACACATTGTTATTAATGATTCTTAGAAAAATTAATTTATGCTCAGGAAATTGAGATGTTAAAACATCAATTTCATCTTTTTATATATATTCATAGATCTTTATATTTCCTCTGTTTATATCTTCCTGTACAAAATTGTGCAATATAGACTTAATCTGCATGTGATCTCTAGTTTCAGACCCACAGACATATATATATACATATGTACCGGTATTTCATTCCTTCTTCTGTCTTGCTTTTTCAGCATGAAATACTAACTTGTCTTTACATAATCATAATAAAAAAAAAAAAACCTCATGCATTTGAGTATAGATATTGAAAAGCTCAAGACAAATTTGTGTGCATTATTTATGTGTTTGGAAGAGTGAAAATGGTCATATCAATATTACATAAGGTAGATTTGATTTTATCCACAGCAAACCATTCTAACTTGAGTGATATTATAACAAGAGCTCATCTACACAACTGACCATTCTAAGTGTATTGCTATTTATAACAGGAACCAGTCTACACAATAAACTATTCTTTCTGTATACAGTAGAACACGGCTGCAGCAGGATTTTTCGTTCCAGGAGAAAAATCCCGCCATAGGGGTGTTCCTGCTATAGGGATGCATTGAGGAAGTACCCAAAATAATAGAAAAAATTAACACACACTGCTGATGCCAGCAGTGCTTGACAAAACCCCACTTGTACTATCATTTCAGAGCACCTATTACGTGTCTACATGTTGATGTTTGGGCCCCAGACCTGTAGCCATGTGCAGCCTTTTCTTGGTCCCGCTAAATACATGCACAGGTAATAGAGTTTACAAAAAGAAAAAAACTGGGATTCCGGCAAGGTCCCGCTATAGGGATGTTTCTGCTGTAGCGGGTGCCGTTGTAGCTGAGCACTACTGTAGTGATTTATATGAGGAAACTATAAAACAAACTATTCTATCTGTATAGTGATTTATAACAGGAACCGGTCTACACAAAAAACTAGTCTAGAGTTCAGAAGTGATTTATAACAAGAAGCGATCTACACAACAAACTATTCTATCCATATAGCTATTTATAACACACTACAGACACCGGTCTACACAACAAACTATTTTAACTGTATAGTGATTTGTAAGAGGAAACCGGTCTACACAACAAACTATTCTGTATGTATTGTGATTTATAACAAGAACCGATCTACACAAGAAACTATTCTATCTGTATAGCTATTTATAACAGGAATCGGTCTACACAAGCTATTCTATCTGTATAGTGATTTATAAGAGAAAACCGGTCTACACAACAAACCACTGGTTAATTGGGTAGAGTTTCAAAATGGAAAACCTGGTTAATTTGGACGAATTTCAAATGTCCTCACTAGCCCTAGAGAACATCCCACAATAAAACGTCAAACCCTGGACGATGTAGTGTTAGCATATTGTCTTAAAAAGCTGATAAATGAAGGCCAAAGTATTTCATTTGTCTACTGATGCCAGTATGTGTGTATGTGCCATCAAGATTTCTCCTGAAAAACCAGTCAAGACTTCTGAAATACCCAATAAACTTATACTTCATCGAAATAATCATCTTGCATTATCATATATTTACAAAAAGACAGATTAAAGGTCGAGATATGATAAGACATGGCTCCCTAAAAAGTCATCAGGGAAAATCAATCATGAATGAGACATTGATACACATATAAAATGGTACTACAGGAAAAATACTTTTTTTTTGTGTGTGTTTTTTAATTGATTAATGGTTTATTATCTTTGCAAACAGATGATTAAATTCATGTTTATTGTAACTTTAAAAGTTGAATCTCAGCCCTGTCAGACGACCTGTCATTTAAAGACTCAATTTGATTAATACCCGTAATATCATTTGAAGGATGTAGATCAGACGCAATAGAAGAATGTAGATCAAATGCAGTGGAAGGATGTTGACCAGATGCAATAGGATTCCAATAGTTAAACGTAGATCAGATACAATAGGATTCTAATAGAGAGATGTAGATCAGATGCAATAGAGGAATGTAGATAAGATGAAAACAGAGGATTCCAATAAAAGAAAATAGATCAGATGCAGCAGTAAGTAATAAGATGTAGATCAGATGCAATGGGATTCCAGTAGAAAGATGCTGATCAGACAAAATAGGATTTCAATAAAAGGATACAGATCAGATCCAATAGAAGGATGTACTACAGATTCAACAGAAGATTTAAGATAAAATGCAATAGGAGGATGTAGACCAGGCGAAATTGTAGATCAGATGCAATAGAAAGAATCCAATAAAAGGATGTAGATCAGATGCAAACATACTAAGTGTATAAACTGCAACAAATTAAATGATAAAAAAATTGTTTTAAAATTTGCTGATCCAAACAACAAACACACTAACATCTGTCACTCGTTTCAATCATTCACATTCAGTAAGAGACATTTCAAAATGTTTCAATGTAAAACATGGCAATTATATAGGCACATAAAAAGTTATTTTATTGCACCTAAGTAGGAAGGATTTGTTAGTCTGCCTAGAAAAAATCTCGTAATGTCTTGATACACTAAAACAACAATGGCTATAACAATGAAAAATTACAAAGTAATTGAAATAGATTTATTATACACTAAAATAGTACACATTTACATAAAAAGAAAATTTCTAGAAGTTACTGAGAATCATTATAAGATAAATTAGGTTCATCAAATATTAAATGCAATTAATCTTAATGAAAAAGAGGAGCTGTCTTGAAGGTTTATTCATAGTAGACACAATTGATTTCAAAAAATCGTGGTGGTGAAATCTTTGTTATTCTATGATTCAAATACTTCACGAATCGAACAGTGTCTTTGTCACGGTAAACCAAGGCCAAGGAATTTCCAGAGGGGCTCACAGAGAGCAGCTGCCGAATACCAAGGGTAAATATTCATTACTAATAAGTCAATTTCAAATGTATCTAGGAACTAAAACATGTCAACTGAACTAAAGTAGATGGTAATGGGACTACATTACACCCCCATAGTTCTCAGGGAACGTCTCAGAGGCTTTCATCTCTAGGGTATAAAGCTAACTCACAGGGCTTTAAGGTTCAATTTCTAGACTCTTTTTATTTATTTTCTCAATGTAGTTTCAAAAGAAGCTCTTTGAACTTGTTTATACAGTCACACACAAAAATAAACAAACATCCTCTTTATTGTCAACAAAATAACTGCAAACATAGGAGAAATATAAAAAAAAAGGAGAGAAAGAAAGAGAACAGCTGTTTATACACTCACTTCTTCATCTTCTTCTTTTGCAATATAGGATGTATAACCTCCATTTTCAAAAGACCAATCTGGTTTTAGAGGAAACAAAGGTAAGGTATTGAACAAAAATGAAATTTGTTGATAGAAATAAATTCAGAGAAAAAAATGCTCTAGGAAATAAAAGAATACAGAAATCTTGAGCTAAATGGATAAATTATTTCGGGAAAGAAAATCTGAAAATTTCAAATTGAATTGCCTTCTGAATAAAATCATTAAAAATCTTACAGAAGATCTCAGGGCTTGAATTTTCTCTCTCAGTTTAATTTTGGTATCCTTAATATGACAATGTCTTTAACAAAAACGAAACAAAACAAGAAACAAAAACCCCAAACAAACAATAAAAACAAAAAACAACAAAAACAAAACGACTAAATATTTATGTTGAGAAGCAAATGAAACTAGACTGTAAGTACAAACATTATGATTCCAAGGAGGCAAAAGTCCATATGGAATCCTTTATATTTCAACATTAAAAAGAAACATTAAAATGTTCTATTCCAGTGAAATTCTATACATACAATGGAAAAAAAAAAAAATTACCAATAGAGTACATGGTTTTTCTTCGTCTCGGTCAAAGATAAGGAAACAAAAATATTGTTTAAAGAAGGAACATATTATGGTGCTAATAAATAATCATCTTTTAAAGATTATGATGTTAAAATCCTAAAACCAATCTAAATCACCTTTTTCACACCCAATGTAAAGCATTGTGTCGAGAGCAAATTCAAAATTCTCAGAGTCCGTGTCCCGGGCCAGAGTATAGCATCCATACTCCCATTTTCTCAGCTCACTCCTACATCGGGGATTCATCACTGCAGGAAGGGGATAAACAATGTGTTGATGTTACAAATGAACAGATGCTTTTTTTTTTAACTACTGAATATGGCTATGAGGATTTTTTTTAATGAAATGCTCAACAAAAGTGTACATGAGATGAATTGCATTTTCGTTGTTTATGTTGTTGAACAACCTTGCCAATTCAATAGAGTCACTTTGTGAAAATTCTAACACAGCAAGAGCATGATGATTTCAAAGGCTCATTCATTCATCGAATAAGCCAGAGGCCACAGCGGCGCCATGACGGAGATGGAGATTTTTCTCCAAGCTTGTCGGTGTTCACTTGTCTTCAGGACAATACGGTTATCATATCTTGAACATGGTTTCATCACCATATGAATAAAATAAATTCAAGACATTCTTGCAGTCTTAATCCAGAATTTATCACAGTAAAAAATAAAAAAAAGAAAAGAAAAAAAGAAAAAGAAAGAAAAAAGAAAAAGAAAAGAGAGTAATGTTTAATATGGCAGCCCCATGTCCCAAGGCCTCAGTCATCACAAGTGAGGTCACACAATGTTTCAAGGAGACAGAGCCCCATGAGAGATTAAAGTAATTCTTTTCACACAAATTTACCTCCTCCATTTGAAGAGCTTTCAGCTGCTTGATTTCCATTGACAGATCCCTCATCTTCACTAGATGGGGCCAAAGGATGCAACTGGAGGCCAGTCAGATTGGACAAAACCAGAAATAGAGCATCAGAATGAATGACACGCAGGTATTCTGACACGATTGGAGGACAGTTGTCTTTATTGGCCACAAAGTAGTTGCTGGAAAAGGATAAACATGAAGATGAAGAGAAATGACACATGATTAAAACAATTTTACTTTAAATCTCTGAGAGGAGTTGGGCAAAAGGGGCAGACAATATACTATGCCTGATTTAAAATGTAAAATACAAAAAATGACAAACTATAGTCCAAACAAAAGTAGACCGACAAACCTTTCTCAACTCAGAGCCAGACAAATTCTAATTATACATGTAGTCCAAACAAGACCATCAAACCTTTCCTTAACTTATAGCTGAACCAATATTAGCTTAAACAAGACAACCAAACCTTGGTTGTTGTTGTTTTTTTGGGTTTTTTTTTTATTTATTTAGCTTAAAGCCAAATTAAGTATAGTCTGGACAAAACTGATAAACCTTCTTTTAGCTCACAGGTAAACCTTTTTAAGTTTATAGATAAACATTTTATAGTTTATGGACAAACCATTACTAGTTTCTTGATAAACATTTTCTAGTTTATGGAAAAACTTTTTTTTAGTTTCTAGGCAATCTTTCTCAAAGTTCTTTTCTACTTTTTTCTTAACAAGCTTTTTATAATTCATGGAAAAACTTGATCCAGTTTACAGATTAACCATTTTTATAATGTATATAAAAACCTTTCCTAGGTAATAGACAAACCTCTTGTTAGCAGGGCCAACCTGTTTCCAAGCTATACCTCCAGTTTGCAAAGCTCTCATCAACTCCTCATACTTTTCTTCCTACAAAGCAGATAAAAAATTGAAATTACATAGCATCCTTTGATTTTTCCTTAAATGAATTCTTCTTGACTAAATTGCCATTCATATACTTGAGGAAAGAAAAAAAAGGCTAAAAAAAAAACAAACAACCCCCCCCCCCCCCCCCAAAAAAAAAGACAGGTTTTTCTTCTAAAAGATTTTTTGGACAAAATATCCATGATGTGGTTATTATGAGGAAAACATTTTTATTTTTGGGTTTTTTTTTTTGTATGGTAACATTTCCTCATTAACCACTCTGTAAATGAACTATTGGTAACAAAACAAAAAAAGCACTTTTCTGTAACACGTCAGCCTGTTTTGTGCTTCATCTATAGGTAGGTTTCCTCACTAACAGACCTTTTTCATGCAGAAGAAACTTTCTCAACTTCAAAGAGGCATCATAATTTTACAGGAGCATCATTTTAGCACACTGCTGGGTTCTATAACTGCAAGTTATCATTTTTACATCCAAGTGGGATGGGAAAAAAACAGTTGTAAAAAGTTTTTCCAAAGTACTACAAACGTCACACCCATCACTGGGATTACGTCCTGATTGGCAGAGTGTCAAACGACTGGACTAGGATACCAATCCATTACACTGCAGAAAACCACATATCTGACTTTTTACTCTGTTATTTCTATGTAGGCAACTTTAATCTGCCTCAGGGTGAGGCCCTCTGATCCCAACCTACCATCGTCCAAAATCAATAAGAATTAAATGGAAAAAAAAATAAATCAAAATATTCTTAGTCTAAAAATTGAAGGGATTACAAACCTTCAAAAAATTAGTAAGTTCTATTTGTGAATCCTCCTCAAATCGCTTCCTGATGTCTGCTTGAATTTCTGGAGCCAAATATAGAGGGTTGAACCAGGAGTAGAATACATCCTCCTAAATCAAGGGGGTGGGGGTTGAAGAAAGAAAAGTGTTGCAAAATTAAATCAAGGTGATATATGACAAATCTTTATGAATTCCTCCTTTCTGACATCTCATCGCATACATGAATATAATTGGAAGAATGATTTAATGATTGAGTATGGATAAAGCAACAAATATAATTAATTAACTTTGTCTCTCTGTCAAAGAACAAATATTGGAACTTCTGTTTCAGCTCAATGATAAAATCTGAATTTCAAACAGTTCTATATGTCCACACAGAAGGATTTAAATAAATTAAAAAAATGTAGTTCTAGCCTTTTGCTGTCTTGGTGATGTAACATAAAAATCCACAAAAAACAACAAATATTCCCTGTCGATTTTTGTTGTTGAAAAAATTCAAGTACTTTTTTTCTCATCTCCAATGAATCTGATTTGTCAAGAAATTTCACATAAAATCACCCCCAACCCCTCCCTCCCCTAAACCCTCGCTTAATGAGACACAATTATGCTAACATCTTGATTTTGATATCATGAACAAAAACAGCCCAAGTAATGATTTCCCTTTAGACAGGCACCTTGGCAGTAACTCCTCCACTTACTTCAATGCTGCCGTAGGGAACAGCAGGTGTTTGAGGTTCAACATGAGGGGCAGGTCTAGACAAAGGGGGCCCGTGGAACCAGCCGCTGATTGACAATCGGGTTTTCTCCTCACTCAGAATTTCAGCAACCTGCCAAAGGGACATTACTCACGATAATTTATACATTTTAAATTACATCTCATCGTCTTACATCTATTTATAAATGTTAAATAACATTGTTGGTATGTCAACATATGCAGAGTGCATTGTTGTTTTGTACAGCTGCAGAGTGCATAGATCATGGTTAATGGATATAATGTGTTGCATATAAATGTCTTGATTATCATTGTCCACATTTCACACTAAAGGCCATGGAAGAAGATACATGAAAACCATAGGACAGGATAGAAAGGGCTGATGAAGGGCTACATCCAGCAATGGATGGACATATTCTGTTCTGCATAGTCTGAACAGAACAGAACAATCAGACATTTTCTTTCAATGGGACCATAGATCAAATGAACAAATGAGAACTTGGATACACACATTTTTCATAAAATAAAGCATTACTGGTTCCTGGTATTTATATTTATCTTGTTAGCATTTAATGTATTAAGATCTACCTTGTGTTTACATTTACCTGGTGAAATGATTTTGCTGAGACTTCAAAAAACAACAGACTGTTCCTCAAGGGGACAATAGACTTCACAATGTCCTTGGGTTGATCAAATTCTGTTGGAAATCACAGTTGATGAGTCAAGGTTGGCATTACAAAGATACACAAACAAAATGAAACAGCCACTCACTCACACAAACAAAATGAAACAGCCACTCACTCCCTATTAGATCCCCTTCTCCCTTCCCCTTCCATCTCTCCCCAAACCCAAACAATCATTTATTTGTTCATAGGAAAAATTAAGACATCAATTGAAATAGGGTAATGAACTGCAAAATTTATCAGTAATACGTGAAATTAAAATATTCAAGACAGTTCGTTCCTCTCCAATATAACAAAGACCCATTTAAAAGTTTGTATAATCTTAAGAGATCTTCTAATCTCTAGTAACATTTGAAAATGGGCAAGCGAGTAAAGGTTTTTAAATTTTCTTCTGCGAAAACCCAACACATGTGTCCACCTACAGTACAACAAACATTTGCCAAACTTGTTGGGGCAGTGGAAACAGTTTGAAGGATAAAGGTGGGATGACAAAGATGTACAAAGTTGGAAAGTCGAAGCTGTACAAAGATGGAAAGACAAAGCTGTACAAAGGTGGGATGACAAAGCTGTACAAAGTTGGAAAATCGAAGCTGTACAAAGATGGAAAGTCGAAGCTGTGCAAAGTTGGAAAGACAAAGATTTACAATGGTGAAGAGACAAAGATGTACAAAGGTGGAGAGACAAAGATGTACAAAGGTGGAGAGACGAAGCTGTACAAAGTTGGAAAGATGAAGCTGTACAAAGGTGGAGAGGCAAAGACGTACAAAGGTGGAGAGGCAAAGACGTACAAAGGTGGAGAGACAAAGATGTACAAAGGTGGAAAGACAGAGCTGTACAAAGGTGGAAAGACAAAGATGTACAAAGGTGGGATGACAAAGCTGTACAAAGGTGGGATGACAAAGATGTACAAAGGTGGGATGACAAAGATGTACAAAGTTGGAAAGTCGAAGCTGTACAAAGGTGGAAAGACAGAGCTGTACAAAGGTGGAAAGACAGAGCTGTACAAAGGTGGAAAGACAAAGCTGTACAAAGGTGGGATGACAAAGATGTAAAAAGTTGGAAAATCGAAGCTGTACAAAGATGGAAAGTCGAAGCTGTGCAAAGTTGGAAAGACGAAGATTTACAATGGTGGGATGACAAAGATGTACAAAGGTGGAGAGACGAAGCTGTACAAAGGTGGGATGACAAAGATGTACAAAGGTGGAGAGACGAAGCTGTACAAAGTTGGAAAGACGAAGCTGTACAAAGGTGGAGAGACAAAGATGTACAAAGGTGGAGAGACGAAGCTGTAAAAAGTTGAAAAGACGAAGCTGTACAAAGGTGGAGAGACAAAGACGTACAAAGGTGGAAAGATGAAGATGTACAAAGGTGGAGAGACAAAGATGTACAAAGGTGGAGAGACAAAGATGTACAAAGGTGGAGAGATGAAGATGTACAAAGGTGGAGAGATGAAGATGTACAAAGGTGGAGAGATGAAGATGTACAAATGTGGAGAGACAAAGATGTACAAAGGTGGAGAGATGAAGATGTACAAAGGTGGAGAGATGAAGATGTACAAAGGTGGA
>JBCJKF010046640.1:0-11109 GCA_039654545.1 Plocamopherus ceylonicus
TAACACGGGCACTGCGATCAAAACAAAAATCAGCTGACGGCCCCAGGCAACCTCGCTAGCTGACGTCACACACTCGCAGGCGACGCGCGGCTGCGGGCCTGCTACGGTACCGAATGGGGGGCTTCTAGAAGGCTAGTACTGGTTTGCTTAAAGTATCGATTGGGTGACTTCCTTTTGAAACCATGGCTACAACGCACCTCGGCTACAACGTACTAATTTCCTGGTCCGAAGGGAGTATGTTATACCGAGGTTCTACTGTTTATATTTATTTGAATTTAGAAAGTTAATTTGTGTGCTATAGTATCTTTCTAAGAAATGGCGAATTTCCTCAATTCTTTCAGTAAATCTCCCTAAAAATTCCTGTCGGGTTGGCAAGTCTGCATTTTTGCAAAGACCTATTAAAAGAAAAAACAACAAACTAATTGAAATACATATATGACAAAGACTCAAAAGTGGTGGCTACTGGGGGACTATTGAATGATCCAAGTTTACAGTATTACTTGAGATTTGTAGTCTTATGTTCGTTCACATTTTAATAATTCATAATTTGATTTGTCCTTCAGCACATGACCAACAAGAATGATGCGAACAAGGCCATTGCCCAACTTGATGGTTACAGTGTTGATGGCAATAACATCAGAGTCGAGGTATGTCAGGGTGATGTCTATATGGAGCTCGCAAAGTTTCCGCGTTTTTGTTTTTAAGTCAGGGTGTGGATTCTTTATTTTTCGTTATAACGGATAAGCTTGCTAACCGACATTTTTCTTATCTCATCCGTGCCATTAAAAAATTATTTTGTTTTGTTTTGTTTTGTCAAGGACGGCGCTTGTGATGAATACGTTATCACTTTCAATATTATGGCGTTAACGCTTTCTTACAAAATGTTTTGAATTCGAATGCCTTGAGGCTACTTTTCCTATTTTAAATGAAAAGAATGGACTCAATGCGCTGGCCGATGAATTGTATCTCAAGATGGTCATGACCCTTGCTTGACCTTCACTTAAATGTCGTTTTTAGAATGCAACATGAACGTTTTAACAATGAACACTTGAAATTTTTTTCAGTTCCTTTTCCCTATTCTTGGGCTTTTGTAAGCCATTTCCCCCTTTTCCCCCATATCCAGCAATTTTCTTTTCCTTATTTTTTTATACTGTGTGTATGAAAGAGGATCTTTCCTCAACAGGTTTATTGTAAGAGAAACATTTTTGTAGGGCACAATACAACTTTTTATTCTTTTCAATCTTGCAGCTATCAACCGGAAAGAAAGGAAGCGGCGGTGGCGGTGGCGGAAAATTCGACAAGAAAGGGTTAGAATTCCTTGATTGCGTAATGTCGTAGATCGTTTTAGTACTTCTGCGTTGAACCTGGTTGTACCGTTTTGGCGCCGTCTCCAATTGACGACATCGATGCGTAAGACAAAAGCCTGGTCGATACTTGCGCACTCCAGACATTCACTCGCAACAAGTGCTCGAAATGATCTTCATCTAGGATAGTTATATCGAATATTAAGCGATTTTTGTATTTATCCTTTTTTTTTTCTTTCATTCTAATGCAGTTATATTCATATCTTTGGATCTTGTAAGTCAGTAAATATTTCTTGCATGAAGTAATAATGGCGAACAGTAAGTATTTTGCCTGTCGGATGATGTGTCAACCTATTTAGTGCTCTTTGCATTTTAATGATTTGCTATGAACCCTCTACTTTGGCACAATTTTTTTGTTAATGGAATTTGTTTTTGTTTTTTTCTGTGAGTCATTTCTTTAAATTAAATTTCTTTCTTTTTCCGAACTCATGTGTTTAGGGGTAGGAAGATTGGATTGCTTACTTCACAGTTCAGCAACTGTTTCATCTTGCATTTTCTGTTGTTCTTTTAGATTTATGGGAGGCCCAAGATCAAGACCATATGGACCCCCACCCCCAAGAGGAGACCCAAGGGACTACGACAGATATCCATTCCCACCTTTGCCGCCTCTGCCATATGACCGCATCGATCCATACTACAGATATTACATGGAGAGAGAAGCATACTATGCACGAATTGGTCCATTGCCAGGAGATAGAGGTTATGCATCTGGTGGAGCGAGGGAAAGATTTCCTCCACCACGTGAACGCATTGGAGAAAGATACCCCCCTCCCGACCCTAGAGATCGTATTCCACCCCCAAGAACGTTCCTAGAAGAAAGATCACGGGCATTGCCTCCAGATCCCTACTTCAGGGAAAGAGACCCCATTGCTGCACGCCCTCCGCCAGAATATTATGACAGGTAAGCTTTGTGGTTTGTGTTGTTTTTTGTTTTGTTTTTTATTTAGGTTGCTTTGATATATTATTAATTCAGAGAGAGGGTGAGACTGTCTAGGGGATGATTGTTTGGGTTTTTGTGTTGTTTTGGTAGTTTTTTTTCTTCTCTTGTTTGCCTTTTTTTTCTTTTTTTTTTTTAAATTATTTAATGGGGGTTTGCTTTAAAAAAAAAAAAAGAATTAAGGGGAAGCTCGCTTTTTAAGCCACATTTTTTAAAACTTCATGTTTGAAGGTATGATAATTGGATTGCAACTATTTCATCTCGCATTTCTATTGTTTAAAGAAAATTGCCTTTTTCCTAGGTGAAATAACTGGTCATAATGTTGTATTTTATTACTTCTCTGTAAAGCTGCTTCCCTCAACTCCTGAGCACCGTTTCGTTGGATTCTACATTATTATTATGAAAAAGTGTATTTCTAGACTTTGGTCGAAGAGGTGATAGTAAAGGGCCTGCCTATAGATCTATAACTTTTATCCAGCACTTAAACCTGATGCAAGGCGAGCTCAAATAGTGGCGATGTCCGCAATGGTCCCTGAAGCAGGGTCTTGATCTAGCTGTCTATACAAGATGTCAAACCGCCATTGAAGATTTCTTGGGTTTAAGAGAAAGAAGTCTTTTGATTTTAGGACTGACATTGCAATGCCTTTCTCAAGACATTCTTTTTATGTCATGATTTCTGTTTGAGTCAGTTTTCGCTTAAAATTCCATTGACATCAGTGGTTAAGGAAACCGGTGTGACTTGCATATTATTTGTACAAAATTTTAAGAATATTATTTTAGAGATACCTTTTTCTATATCTTACTAATATTGCACAGTGCAAAGGAATACGGATTATCATGTCAGTGAAGGAAAGTGGAATCCTGTGTCAATCATCCCAGACTTAAATGTGCTCAGCATTCAGTGTATTTTTCTTCTCCCTAAACAGGAAATTGCCTCTAAGTGGTGGTCGAGGAGAGCCTGTCAGTGCTGCAGGAGCTGCTGGTGGTAGAGGAGCTGGTGGTTTTGGTGGCAGTGGAGATTATTTCCGCAATATGGACAGACCTGGATCCATGGGAGGTGCTGCTGGTGGACTTGGAGCCACGGGGAATGGTCCAGACTTTCTTGGACGTCAAGGTGGACAAAACAGTTTTGGGCGCCAGTCAGGACCCTTAGGAGGTGGTGGCGTCGGTAAGCCTGGAGACAGCCAGTCTTCCTTTGCAACAGACCCTATCTTCTTTTAGAGTAAGTCTCTGCTGAAGAACAGGTTCAAATGTTGTTTTTTTTCCGTTTTTCAGGCAGATGTATAGATTTCTGTAAACGAAAGCCTCATTCTTTATTATAATTTCATTGGAGAAAAAAAGCCAGTCTATTTCATTTCTGAAAATATGCATCACTTTGTAATGCATGCCCTTCCTTAAGTAGATAAATTTGTCATTATAAAGTTTACAGATTTCTATAGATCTGCCAAAATGTTTGCAATTTGATCGGTGAAGGTTTCGCTTTTGGATCTGCTTTTTAGGTGTCAAATTTCGATAATTTTAGAAAATTCGTTTGGGTGAAGCGGGCTTGGTAATTGCTTTTAGGGGGAATTGTGTTCCACTGGGTCACATTGCCGCTTTTTAATTTTTTATATAGAAGATAGACCATGTAAATTTTCATTAAAATCATCATAGAGATGAACAAAAATTACCTTCATTGATTGGATATAACATTTGCACCATTCTTCAGTAGTTGATTCTTTCAGGAAGTGGAATCAGTTCTTTTGGGATTCCTCTGCATTTATTTTGTTTCATATCCTGGTTTTTCTCTACTTGACTCTTTCATAACTTGGTAAGTCATTCTTGTTGTGACTTTCTAGTCTTGGACCTATCATATTCTTCATTGATAAAGGTTTTAAAACGAGTTTAAATGTGTGTACCCTTTTTCCTTGGTTGATTGGATTTAAGTCAATTGGCTTGTTGCCTTCAAAACAACATTGTTCTTGCAGTTTTAAACATTGCGTCAAATGGAAGATTGTGCTACTGCAAATTGTAACCCATTACAGCTGCATACAGTTGACCATGAGTAGAATCTGATTGTCGATGTGACTTGTTTGTTGTCAAAGCATACTTTTCATTTTTTTTTAATGTATTGAGAACTCTTCCAGTGAGTGTGTTTGAATTGGCGACTACTTTAGTCGTCCAGACTAATGTCTGGAATGAATACAGTATGTCCAGCATGAGTATCTGTCATTAGCTTGTAAAGAGGAGAGATCATTGGAATAAAATTCATCTGAAATATCTAATTTGATTTGATAGACCCATGTCATTCGTTCTTTAATGAATGCAGGTTATGTCCCTGCTTCGATGTACGTTTTCGTAATTTGCAAGTGATTGAGTAGATTTGCCGTGATGCGTAAAAATTCCGGCTGGGGAGCCCACAATGATAACTTTTTTTTTTTTTTTTTTTTCTTTTAAGGATAAATATTGCTCTTTCATGAAATATATGTCTTTTCAGTTGACCTGCATCTTCCACTTTTGAAACTCACCCCACCCCAGCCCATCTCTATCTAACCCTCCTTCGTCCCCCCCTTTTATGTCATTTTATTATACAGCAATAATTCAATTTCATTGTTCATTTTTGATGTGTTCCGCCTAATAGCTGATGCCACTGTCTTTTTTACTTTCCTTTCCCTATCTTTACCTTTCTGATCGAGAGATTTCTTCGGGAATTTCAATTTTTGCGCCCACCATTATGGTGAAAAATACCGTCAGATTTTGAGTCGCTCAGTGGGATACTCCATGCTGCAGTTCAATGCAGAGGAAGGGCATTTGGTTGGAAGAGCATGCCGTAGTCTCTTTCTTGGTGTTTTGCAGTCCATAGAATAGACAGGCCTGTCAGTTTTCAGGCAATTGCCTGAAATCAGACAATGTCATAAAACTAGAATAGAACTGTAGTAGTAAAAATAAAAACAAATCATTTTAATAAAAGGAAAATCCGATGTGAATTAAGTCCCTTACACCCCCCGCCCGCCGTGAACCTCGGTCCGACCCCTGAACTCAAGCCTGTGTCTAAAAATCCGATTCCAATGAAATAATGAGTTCGCTATTCCGGGAATCGGATAGATTCGCCGTACTCAGTCCTCGGGCTGAAAAAAAGTCAGGCAGGCCTGCCGGTGCCCCATTCACTCCCATTCAGGCAGCCCTGCCTGAACGAATCCCCTACTTGAAGGTCCTCGGTTTAGGTGGCGTGTTCGGGTTCGGGTCGATTCGCTCCTACCGTGAATCGTTCTTTTTGCTTTCACTTTCACAATCTAGTTCCGCTTTCTCCTGCCCGAGGTGGCCATTTTTGATTTTCAATTGAATCGTAAACAAAGCCTGTTAGGCCTAGATCTACGTCGTCCTACGAAAGTTGAAAGACGCACACGATTAAATCTTGATTAATTCATTGTGAATCCGAAATGCCCGAGACATTCGGTGATCGGAATTCAGACTTAAAGACCATTGAAGGGTCTATAAGTAACAGATTCAAATGGAAACTAAACTCATTAAACTGGCTGATCAAGTACAAGATCAGCGATTTTCCCTCGGATTACATCCCCATAAAATACCCCAGGCAGGCATTTGTTATTGCTTGTATTGTTGCCAACGCATCAATTACGGAACAATTACACCTTGTGCCACAACTAAACCCTGTGCTACAACTACACCCTGCCTCTATGGAAACTCCAGAGACTGATTCTATTATAGTATACATGTAGTTAGGACCTACATGTATTGTGTAGTTGTTTAGTACTGTAGTACAACCAAAGTCCGTTGAACCTGTTGTCCTGACCTCATGCCCCATAGTGTGTCTAAATATTATGATGCATTTTTTCCCCTAGAAGAAAAAGGTAAGAACATCTTCAATGAGAGTTAATCCTAAATGAAAATTGGAGAAGCCAGTGTTTTGGTTAACTTTGTCTACTTAAACTTAAGTACAGAACTCTTCAATATAGGATAATTATGTCACTTTCGTGATCAATTCAATGTAATTCTAATAGTAATAGTATTGTGGTGTATTTTTTGTCGACGAAAAAGTTCAGGCAAATTTTATATCAGCCACTGACAGGCCTGAATAGATTGAAGTGCTTGACTTGCACTGATCCACTAAAATCTTCACTCTGAATGCCTGTGCTGTTTGGCATAATGTTTGTTCATTGGAGGAGGTCGACGGGACTGACTGGTTATTCTCATTGGTTCCGAGGTGTCAGTGAATGCGAGGGGGGGCTATGTGATAAAGTACGCTACTTCTATTGGGTGCCAGTATAATATTTTGTGTTATGGTAGTCTTCCAATCTACCAACCACGCTGCAAAGATGGTTACAAAGTCAATGGGCCGTTTTTGTTTTATTGTTTGTTGAAGTAGTTCTCTAATGGGGACATTGACAGTAGTTTGACTCGCTGTTGTGTGTTAGGATGGGTTGGGGGTGGTAGTGCTGGCGTCTGCTGCTCGGTGTAGTGCTACTTACACACTGGGATAGTGAATTGATGAACAGTAAGAGTAAGCCTATTGTTTTAGTGTCAGGCCTAGATCTGCGGTCAAGTATGATTCGCCACTTGTGTTTAGGGCAGTGGTGCAAACCCGAATAAAGGGGTAAAAGTTGGATCAAACTGATTGAAACCAGCCCTGGTTGTGCTTGTTAGAGCCGAGGTTGACTTTTGGTCTCATTGATTCGGTTCGTTAAAATCAAGGTCCACTAATAATATATCTTTGGCTTCAGGGAGTGCAGACAATAAGAAACATTTTAGTATTTCATGGGCATTTTTATTGTTCATGACTTTTTCATTCCATTTGCATTCCCTTATGGTTTGTTTATGAAAGCCAATACATCAAATGTTGGGGTGAATGTGCATAAGTGGTATGAAGCAGTTTGTCATTTGTTTTTAAGAGACAGATGATAAATTAAAGTGCAAGCCATTGACTTAAAGGTTAGAACACTGGAGTATATTCTTTCAAAGTATGTATTTTGTGAGTGGAAGCTGCTGTTCTCTACATTACTGCAGTTTTTACCATTTAAAACGTATGTTTGTGAACATGTGCCCTGTGGGTTTTTTGTTTTTTGTTTGTTGTTGATTGTAGAGTTTTGTGAAATAACACCATCTCCGGTTTAGAAGACGCCAGAATAATAGCTTTTTTTATACTGAATGTTGACCCTAGTGGTCGTCACTTGCCTGTTCTGAAGACTCTAAATGTATCCTGATTTTGGATTTTGGAAACTATTTTTAAGAAAATTTGTAAAGCATGTACTTGTATAACATCTTGGATTCTACAGCAAAAGAAACTGCATAATTCAGTGTTGTATGTCAGTCAGTATGTATGACAATTCAAATGCATTTATGTATTTTTGACTTTTTTTTCCTTCTTTCTGTGCTTTCACAGGTTCTTCATTTGGATCATTTATGAGATAAACAGTAAAGCAAGCAAATCGGTCATTGACAGTTCTCAGCCATTTTATGTACATAATCACTTCGTCTTGTGTCCCTTTTTTATATCTCAAAAAGTTTTACAATGCTCTGTTCTACTATACAAATTGATCATAATTACTAGACTCATGTTATTATGAGACAGAAACCTTTTACAAGTGTTCATATCCTGTAGTCTTCCCATCTTGTTGAAAACGGTGGGAAAGGTTGCAAACAATCTTCTTAAAAAATAATTCGAGTGGAATCTTTACCATCCAAGAGCTTTTGTGTTTTAATCATGATTCTTAAAGATGTCATATGGTGTACATTATTGCTTCTCATGCCTCAGCCATTGTTAGTATCATTCTTTCATTCTTGTACTTACCCATTTTTATTACATTCATCATTAGGTAACTTGTAGTATGTTAGTCTGTTCTTGATTGTTAAAAAACTTGAGAGAATAATGCTGCTTAACAAAATACTCTTAAATGAACAGAGATAGATGTATGTGTTGTTTTTTGTGCTCCCACTACCCCCTCGCTCCCTGAAAGGTTATTGTTTATCTGTTCATTTATTTGATTTTGAGTAGCTTTCAATTTCTCTTCCTTTCAAAGTAATTGTAGGACATGTTGCATTGATTTTAAAGGGGGCCAGAAGTGAATTTTATTGTCAAGCTGGTAGAGTTTCTGTGTTTTGGGTTTTTTATTTTGTTATTGTTTTTTATTTTATTGAAAATGTTAAAAAGAAACACATACAAAACAAACCTGATTATTGTCATTGCTGTTAGTGTATATGAATAATAAACTGAACATTGTCCCACCTTTTCCTAAAAAACCTGAATACTCCGACCTTTTTCTAATGATATCTGTATTGAGTGGGGGTTGTTTTATTGTTCAGTCATGCAGTCTTATTTGATTTTGTTGTACATGCAGTTGTAATGTTTTGTGCCTTTCATTTTTCTTTGTTCATTTTGGCCCCCCCCTTTTGTGTGTGTGTGTGTGTAAATTTTTCTCTTCTTATCTTTTAATATAGCCTTGTATCCTGTCTCATTTTTTACTTGACTTCTTCATTGCAATTTCTGTCCCTTAGCCTTTTACTTTTTCACTTCATTGATTTTTGTGCTTGTTTCTGTTGTGCTCCCATATTGGTTTTTATTTAATGTTTGTTTGGAATACATGTAACATGTTTTTCTTGCACAACCTTGTGAAGACATTACCGTGCAGGCTTTTATTCTAAATACATCTATACATATCGTCCCTCTAAACACGAACTAGCGTAAGCCACGTTTTGTTACTTGCGCATGAGAGCCGTGTAAAGTTTTGGACAACTTCTGCAACCTTATAGTTATAGTGACTTGGATTTAAATCAAAATCGGTTTTATCTCCCCCATTTGTTGCTCGATGCCTTAGATTTTTACAGAGGAGAAAATATGTGAGACAAGTAATCAAATGATGATTCTAACAAATTCCAAGCATGGTTGTTCATTGTGGTAATGATGAAGGTAGAAATTACAGTAGACCTCTGATATGTTTTGTTGGCACAAACAGAGCTTTTTAAAATTTTTAGTGCCGTTTCAGCCGAGCACATTAGAAACCACGACATTGTTGAGAATGGCGCTTCCTTGCACCTTTGGAAACTTGAAGGGGTGGATGAAGGGAAAGGGGAGTGCCGTCAAGCTTATATACTGTACATGTACGGACCAGTGTCAGAATTGTGATGACCGCGCACAACACACTTTTGAAATTGGACTAGAGAGGCATTTACACCGTATAGTATTGATTTTTGCACACAGCAGCCTGGTTACCAAATCTTTTTCTATTAAATAAATCCCTGAAACTATACAGCATTACTATATTCTATAAATGTATTATTACTATTACTAAATATTACTATTATTACTGCATGCTATTTCATGTGCAATGTTAAAGTTTTTAAAGACTGATAAGTATACATTATGTAATGTTCAAGATTGTTCTGTTAAGATCTCAAACGCAAAAACACACCACATACAAATACAATGATACATGTATCATGTACACATGTAAATGTAATAATATTAATACAATAGACACTGGGAATAACGGCGCGTGGGAATGGTGTGTGTGTGCGTGTGAAGAAAGTGTCACTTACTTGTAACTACAAGTAGTTACGCTAGAAACAAATACATGTATGAGGCAAGGGGCTTGATTTAACTAAATTATAGCACAATGAAATAAATCTGACATGTTAGATCTAGACCATTTCAATGAGCCCCATAGTGGAGAAAATGATTTGAACTTCTGGGACAGTGGCACTGAATCGTCTTGCCCAAGAAGAGAAGAGCGTTCTTACTAATCTTTCTCTTACTCTTACTGACCAAGCCAAAAGGAGTACAGTAGTGTATATCTTGGCTTCGTCAGTAAGAACGACCTTCTAAAGTTCTATTCTTGAGCGAGACGATTCTGTGTAATATACGCCTTGAAATACAGTATAACTCGTTTAAAACGGCACAGACGGGACTCGTTTAGTGCGGTTGTAACCGAGCACCGTTGTACTTGTACACACGTACCGAAGCCTACCTAGGCGCTCAGTTGGTGCGGGTAGTGGGGTAAAGGGTCGGAAGAAGAGAAGGGGTGTGCTGGTAAGGTTATATGGGCCATTGTCAGTACATGCATCAGTGTGATATATGGACGCAACACACTTGACAGACTTGAGAGGCATTTTTGTTGGCTTCTGAGTGCGGAACTAACAATTTTTAATTGTTGATTGCCTGTATTGTTAACAGCTCCAAGTACCTGTAGTGCCGTTATAACTACAGTCGACTCCACTTGTAATGAAGTCGGTTGTTAAGATCTTCGGACGTAGCGATCTTTTTTCCGTGGAACCGGCACCGATGTAACATAAACTCAATAAAATTCAAACGGTTGTGCCGAATTCATTACATCCGTCTTGACGGTTGTAGTGATGCGTTTTCTTATCCCCGGCCCATAAAGTTTATAGCAAAAATACAAATGTACAACGGTTCTAACGATGTTTCCCTGACTCTGTCTTCGTCTCTTAGGTAGGCCTACATAAAATAGTGAAAGGCCTATGTGTTGATCCTGCCTCGAGCCCTTTGCCTATGCAAAGGTGAAAGTCACTGAAAGTAGCCTACTGAAAGACAATGCCGAGCATTGTGCTCGTGGCGTATGTAATTGTAATGGGCAACTGACTCAACTGACTGTGTGTGCTGGCTAGCCGCCGCATGTTGTTACCCAAGCGGGAGCCACTTGATAGCGGGCGTAGTAGTACATGTACTAGTAGTAGTGGGCCTATTGCGTAGTACTACAGTGTTACTGTAGGCGACCAATCTCTCTCTCTCTCTCTCTCTCTCTCTCTTACTCTCTCTCTCTCTCTCTCTCTCTCTCTCTCTCTCTCTCTCTCTCT
>JBCJKF010046862.1:0-11104 GCA_039654545.1 Plocamopherus ceylonicus
TCGTTTTTGTTCACATTAACATTGAGCTCCCCACTATGGCTTTTCCTTATTATTACCCTGATAAGGTAATGCAAACTTTCAGACCCTTACTTCCAGAAAATATTGTACATGATTGGATTGTTGTGAAAGAAGATGTGGGGAAACAGGAAAAACTTGAGGCGTTCTTTAGGAGAAATTTAACGAATTCTGGAATATTTGTGGATTTTCTAAGAGGATCTTAGTTCTTCCAGAAGACACCTGAAGATGTAGTAAAAGCACTGCCAGCCATGCATTGAGTACCTGAAAACAGGCAAATTGAGGAGAGATGATGCAGAAGGCCTCTGTGACGGGTCCACAGACACACAGATGGTTATCTGTTGCTCCAACTCTCTTAGAAATTCATCTGTGAATATTCAAGAAACAAGGAAAATAACCATCTCTGGTTCCTTTTTTCCAAAACACTCAAATTAAAGAAAAATTAAATTAAAGAAATTGACTATTGCTGTTTTCTGCACAATTTAATCCGAGTCAGTTTTACTGATTACATTAAGTGCATTGTTACCCTTTTCCTTAACGATGTCCATTAAAGCGTCGACCAAAGCCCCTATGGCAAATACGTCCCTGGCGTGACCAAGGGACAAGTCTGACTTCATTTGACCAGCCTGAGGGAACAACAACAAGAGCAATGATAGCCATTAAAAAAACTTCTGAAAAAGAAAATCATTAATGAGAATATAAAAAACTCATTATAGTAATACACAATATGACAAAGAAAGTAATAACAAGAATTAAAAACGATATCTCAATATTTAGAATAGTATTAATACATGTATTAACAGCAACAAACACAAAAATAATAATAGGGAATAATACATTAGTCTCTGTTTAGAACCCCTCCATGTGATATATCCAATTCCTCATCACATTCCCTTCATCCCATGTTATAGAATGTTTCCTCTAAAGCTTAACATCTCCCAAAGACCGGTAGCTCACATTACCCTCTGCCCAGCTAGTATACTCGTTTGTTTATGCCTCAAAAGCTTGTTGACCACTTCAAGCAAGAGGTCGAGATTATGGTGCTGCCAAGAAGCCAATGGCCATGATATAAACAGTTCTGCGGACAACTGTGCCCAAGATTAATTGTGGCTTTCAGCACCCTGACATCTCCAGTGTCATTGGAAAGTGTATCCGACAGCTTTTCCTTAATCATGCTCTTTGCGCTTTACAAGAGCTACTAGACATGCTTTTTCCATCCAGTAACCTTCTCAACTAGTAATATTAACTGACAGTCTCTTCCACTGCCTGTAGTCCGGTACTCTTTTTACACCACTGAGGAGTGAGAAAAAGTGTGGTGTTGAGAGCTTCTTCCAAGGACTCAACGTCGTGCCTGTCACCGGGACTTGAACCTCTGACCTCCCGGTTTCAGCTCAAGTCTAGCATCTGTGCTTGTCGCAGCCGCGACCCGCGTTTTGCAGCCGCAATTTTTGGCATTTTTCATCAAAATTTTTTTTAAGTATAAAAATAAATAAAAATTTAAAAATCTACCACCATGGAGTAAGAAAAGAAAAGAATCTACCACCATGGAGTAGAACCCCCCCCCCCCAAAGACCGGGAATAGACAATAAAAAAAAAAGAAAAGGAAAGAAACCGAACTTTCCTTCTTCATTGAGCATGCGTTTGGTCGGCACGCCTGTCTTCATTATTTTTTACTTTTCTACCTTCTGCGCCCATCCCTCCCCATCATGTCTAATCGACACTGCATCTTCTGCTTTGCTGCTTCCTTTATTATGACCAGTGAACAATTTGATCTCACGGGACTTGGGTCATGCATTGACACCAGCAATATGACAGGACACCCCTTATTTCCTGTCTCCCAACACACTCTTTTAATCATACATGAACTAAATGTATACGGCATCACTACATGGCAAGGGTTTCCTTCTAATTTTGTAGCACCACCAATGCATTGATGACAAAAGATGTTTTTTTTTTTATAGTTAGAATGGTAGTAAGGGAGGAAGAGACAGAGGGAGAGGGGTAAGTGAAATGGGAATAAGGGTGGGTGTTCTTCATGAAACACAATGCCTTTCTTAATCATTACTTTGAACTGGCAAACAAGAGTTTGAAATTTAAAGAACAAATCATACTGACAAATAGGCTAGAGAGAGGTCATTGACCTTGCACCAGTGCAGACTAGTACGCACTGCTTTGCAATCACCTTTTCATAGAATTAATATATGTATGTCCGCGTTATTTTAACATAATAAATAGTATAGCACTTTTTGTAGGGATAGAAAAAGAGGTGAACATGATTAACTAATTAACTTTCATTTAAAGACTGAATGCATACGAGCACGAATCATATTTACATCAGATAGATTCACCTATGTTCGATACCAGATCAAGCATTCGTTTGGAATTTGATTATATTATTATAAGCTTAACCAGGATGAGAGGGAGAAAGAGAGACAGACAGAAAGCAGGAGAGACAGAAACGGGCAAACAGACATACAGACTCAAAGATTGATTTCAGTAGCCCCTTAATAAATTTCAACGACAATATCGCATGAAGGCGTTGAAGTCACCCAATCGCCATTTGAAGGAAAACAGGATATAGGTCTATCCTACAATGTTTTAGACGGTGAGGTCAATGCCAGGCCAATGAACTTTCTCTCACCATTTCTTAGAATCAACACAGTACCAATATGGTATTTTTCAAGGGTAGGGTTTAGATGGTTGGACACATGATTTTATTTATGAGAGTAATTCAATCTTCTACATGCACGATTTGAGGAAGACCTATGTATGGACGTGTATCTACATGTCACACCACATACCGACCCTTAGCCTAACGTTAACATTAACATCAATACACATGTCACAAAGCCCACTATGCCCTGAAAATAGCAGTTGGGGTCTAATGATGGATCTACTACTAAGTGCTTGTACCGGCATTTAAGCAAGTACATTTACAGGAATAGGTACAGTAAAGCTCTGTTCATTAACGGATACCGAAATTCGATCAATCACGGGAAAGAATAAAAGTCAAAGACTATAATGGCACCCCTGCCCCCCTCCCCTTCTCCCCCCTCTCTCTCTCTCTCTCTCGCTCTAACAAATACACATACACACACGCTATATCTATGTGATAATATAGCGTAATGACATTTAATTTTATGTTGTTCCTGTATATTTTTTTTATGTGCTATGTTACCAATATTGGACACTCACACTGGCAGTAGTGGCAGACCACTATGTGATTACATAATTCACATGTAATAATACAATAATAGAGCTAATATCATGTAGATCTAGTTGTTAAGGATTAACTCATTGCAAGTGCCCTTATTTAGACCTGGTTTTAAATGGTATTGCATGGATTGTGCCTATTTTCAAACAGTCATTGTTCTTGTTGTATATGAGAAAGAGGCAAATGGTTTTTTGATTTGGAATTTTCAATTATTGCTTTATTCCGTGTGCAAGTCTTATTGTTGAGATATTAGTGGATGTAGTGCAATAAATTGGTAAAAAATGTATGTAACATTTATAGTTATTATTTAGATCTAAGATCCATATTGTATCTAGATCTAGGCTGGAATGTTTACAGTTTTCGGTCCGGTCGCTTAGCATATAAAAAGTTGATAAAAACCATCTAAAAGTATACAAATCATGGTGAAATGGATAGATTACAAATCAATGTTGTTTTTTGTCCTCTTGCAGTTGAATGTCTCATATGATATATATGAAAAAAATCTTGATCACTGTCAGCCACATGCAGCCGCACGCTGTCAACGCTAGCTAGACCTGTCGGCCACTCACGGTCAATGCGCCTGCAATGAGTTAAAATGGTTTTTCTTTACCTTTCTTAAAAAAAAATTAAAAAATTGTGGTTCTACAAGTGCTGGTCTAATTTCGATTTCTTTCTGGTGTGAGACCATTATTTTCCACATTTTTACACTCTGTGTGGCTACAAATGATATTCTGCTGGATGCTTAAAATTAAAACAAAGCACAAGGTATTCTGGTGCTTTAGATTAAGTTACTTCTATCAATATATTGCTGTATACATCCTCACAGAGCGTTGAAATCTTGAAAATTAATGGCAACTTTTATGGCAACTTTTGCCATTTTTTGTGGCAACAAATGCAGATGCTAATCAAGTGTCTACCTCTAGACCATGATGCTACACAATTATCACCACGATAATAAAAATATAGAGAACATTGAAATCAATGGCAAGTGGGTGTTTTCTTCTAAAAGGGGAGGAGGAAAAAACAAAAGAGAGGTAAAGTTCATTGGTTTGATTGATTGCTTTACACCCTGTTAACCACTTGGGTCATCTGAGGGTGAAAAAAGAGGGGAAAAGGAATCCACAGGAGCAAAAGAAGCATTTAGAATAGTAGTAAAAGTATGCTATGATAATAATGATAATAAAATGTAGCAAAAAGGAGAGATGATTTACAAGGAAAATAAAATCATCTCTCAAAAACAATATATAACAATGGCCATCATGCCCCAAAATATGCACCGCAATAAGGATGTTCTATCGCCCTTTGTGTACAAAAGTACTCAGTCCTAGACAGCAAGTGACCCCGTTCATAACACAAGGATGGACGGACGGATAAAAACAAGCATCACCTTTTCCTCTGGAGCTATGGATGCCTCTTCCCGGAACACTCGTCGAGAGTCTAGATACTCTGGCGTTGCCTCCTGAAACTTGCAAAGGTGTTCCATTCCACCCAACTTCCATCCTCCATCTTTGCTGATGTACACTGATGAAGGGCAAATGTTGTTGTGGCAAACGCCCAGCTGAGACAGACCAAAGACGTATAAAAAAAAAAAAGTGCGATAAAAGCACTGCATTGAAATCATTGTTAGAGTTTTGTTTCTCCTACAAACTCTTATGGCGAGTTGACAAGAATGCTCAGCAATCTGAGTTTGTCAGCTATTATCAAGACTAAGACTAAGACTGAAGATTCTAAAAAAATTAATGAATAAAAATTAAAAGAAACCATTTGGCATGATTGGCTCTCATCAATATAAAAAGGAACATGACAAAATGGAAAAAAAAAAAACCCTCCAAAAACAAACAAAAAAACAACAAAAACCAAAACAACTGACAGAGTGCAAATGTTATGATTACTGCCCAAGATGAGCTTCATTCCATTAGCCGTATGAGTCAGTACTTTCATCCTAAGTGGTAGCTCCTGTTTGCTTCGTCTCTCAATATCTTTTCAATATATGGTTTTCAAGATTGCCAGTCCTTTCTGAGGCACCTGTTAGGCCTTCTTCAATCTTTTCTCTTCCATATCAAGTTGCTTTCAATTTGACTCTGACCTGTCCCTTGTGAAATAGATGGTAAGGGTCCTAAACCCTCACAACCTGAAGCTGACTCAACAGTGTACATGGTTCAGGGTGGAAAGTGTAAAATCTTTTTTTGCCAATGAACTTCTCCCAGTCTAGTGGCTTCATTCGGTATAGCATACACCCAACATGAAACGTTGTGTATGCAAAATGATATGACATGCTGAATTACGTGTATTCTAATCATTTGGCAGAAATTGTGCATCAAGTTTAGAGCATTTTTAACAATTTGCTTTAACTCGGGGCAAGGGCCTGCACTCAGGTGTTTCTCTACCTCCCTACCTCTACCTCTGTACTAAGACACACACACATACACAAACACAAAGAGGCTACAAAGCACAAACACATGATCATCGCAAATACTGCAACAAGTCACACTAGGCTTAGACTGCTTGCCAACATGAGCTGGACAAGATTCTGATTCTAGAACTAGAATCCACCAATCCCAAAGTAAGAAAAATATTTTTTTAATAAAAATATAGAGAGAATCGGTTCTACATAGTGAAACTGCAGATGAATACGCCTAGCTTTGGGCCAAGCAACGATTCTGCTTCAGTTTAGCTAAAGCAACAGCCACTTCTAATTACACTGTAATTCTATCAGCCAATAGAGGTTGGATTCATCGGCAGTAAGTGTTGCCACAGGAAAACTGTTGACAGACAGACAGCTTAGGTATAACAAGATACAACATGGTGGTGGGATGTACTGGCTGATTTTGAGATGAAGAGCATCACGTCCAGACAAGCGGAAGAGACAACAAACCTTTGGAGAAACGTCTTGCAAGTCTAGCCCCCTATCACCACGATTCTAAGTCAACGCAAGGTCAAAATCAAACCGGAGTCGATTCTACAGATTCCAATGCCTGAGAATCGTTGGACCGCTGATTTTAAGGGACAGCTGGAATCGTCTAGCCCTACTGTATATAACATTATTATACTGCATAGGCCTGTCGCGTGGCAGACCTTGCTACATAATATGGTCCAATAGACCTGGCGTGAAAGTTGAGCATCGCTCGGCGCAATTTTTTTCTGTCAGTAATAGATCTACATGTAATTAGAAAACAGTGGGATTCTTCATACGGGGGCAACAGCGGAGTTGAGCCGTAGATTCTCGGCCAAGACCAGCGCTGCCGTGAATCCAAGCCCGATATCACAGTTACCACGGATACCAGCAGATCTTCAGAAAACTTCCCACTCTGATGGTTACAAATACTAAATTCAAGAACTTTAGAGACATCTTCAAAAGAAAACTGATAAGCATGATCAAGAAATAAGGCGATGTCTTCAAATAAAAATGAAGATCTACAATGTCTGGGATGAAAAAAGACAATAAAAACAGCCATTGGTCTATGCAGTATTATTAGAACAGTGCAACAGCAATAGGCAGGCAATATTGGAAGGACCTGAGACAAAAACTGACTGAAGCTGCTAAAAAATTCTTACCCATTTGACTATTAGGCTTTAAAGTAAAGTTTGTCGAATATCAAATACGTACAGCTGAAGGTGACATACGGGAAGGGTCCTATACCTTAGAATGCATGAAGTCGAGGGCTTGAAGAATGTCTTGAATACCCGCTGCCAGCTCCTCAGATGTCAACTCGTTGATTGAGGATAAAATTGGTACGACAGGCTCTGTGGCCATCCAGAAACCCTTCGACGAATGGCCAGACCCCAGAAAGCGAATGACATTTGGATGGCGAATCCGCAAGAGAGTCTAGATTGAAAAAACATAACAGATAATGAAGTGGGCAGGAATCTATAACACATCATTAAAAATGTTATTCCACTTTCTCTAAACAAATTATAAAATACATGTATAATACATGTATATGAAAATGATTCAAACTGACAAACAAAAAAAAAAACAAAAAAAATCAATGTACAGTAAATGATTTGGATACTTCTACATGTATTTTCAGGTCAAAGCATCTATAATGGATGAAATTGCTAAAACAGAAAACAATGAAAAACAATCATGACAACCGGTGTCAGTATGGCCTAAAATTTGATAAAAACTTTAAATTTTAAACACAAAAATTATAATTATAAGACTTGTATCAGATTGTTTATAAAAATTGACTGTACCAAAGCTTCAGAAGCATCCATGAACTGAAGCAATGACTATGAAAGCCGCCATTAGATTTGTAATTTGTAAATAATTCCCTGGAACTGATGACGCACAAATGAAAGATCTAGTTCAGCACTGAAAAATATTTAAAAATTGTACATTCAATCCCTCTGTTAATTAAAATAAACACTAGTTTTGAACACAGTTGAGTACCAGTTGTCCACGTCTGTAATTTTTGTAGAATTTTAATTCCTACCGATTCTGAGAACATTCCAACCTAAAGTAAGTGCCACGCCCCCCGTTTGCTCTATATCGATATATATATAAAAACACCCTATAAAGGGCATAGCTACCTTGGCACATTTCTGCAATAATTCAGAGTCTTTCTTCTCTTTACTTCGTGCTTGGAAGACCACTCCTTCTGTACCGTCTTGTTTTGCAATAGGTGTAACACTCCATAAGAATCCGTTGGGGCAGATCTGCTCATCTCCCCAGGAGCAGTTTTCCAAAATGCTGTTTTCAGCCCCCATCACTCACGCCTGGTCTTTTCAGGCTTTTCCATGAATTCAGATCCCGGGTTGCTTTTCTGAGTTTTTGAATGAAAGTTGTAAAAAAATTTTTTAAAGATGACCAATGGAATGTATACACACACACATGTGTGTGTGTGTATATATATATAAATATATATATATACATATACAAAATATATAATATATATATGAAGAGCTTCATGGCAAAACGCTTTATAAGCAAAAAAAATCAAAATATGAGTTATCTACTTAAACTTAAATGCCTTCTTCAGTTAATTCCTCATTACATAAACCCGCTACTCTAAAATACCATCATACATTTATACCATCTTTATGGATGCTTTGAGTCTGTTTCTCGGATTCTTTACATCGTTACCCATGTGATGTAGATGCAGATCCTGGTGTGTATCCTGTTTTTTCATCAAAGTCATTTTGAAACAGCAACGCCTTTAACCTCGCTCTTCCATCCAACTTCAGCTCCATTAACTATTTAACTTTTAATTGAAGAATCTATCTCTTGTACACTCTTTCTACATCCAATAACCACACACCTGGCCATCATGATCACACACAACATTATAACACCTAGATCTAGATCGAGAATAGCACTAGTCTGGAAACTGGATTCTAGACCTAGAATCTCTATTTAGATTAGTAATTAATTAGTAGAATGAGATTCAAGAACACAAAAAATCCAAGCCACTGAAGAAAAATCCAGTTCAATATTTCTGATTCATAATTCATCAATTTATTTATTTATTGACACAAAATCTTAACATCCACTTACAAATGGTCAGTCGATAATATACTATTTCTAGATCTAGATTCTAGATCTATTATTCTCGTAAATTACTAGATCTAGATAGGCTGTAATCTATAATCATTACTCGAGCCTTATACACTAAAGACCCCTGTGACAAGTGGAAAATAATATTTTTGAAGGCATTCCATGGATTTTCCCCATGAAGCTAATTCATTAACAAATTTGACGGGGAAATAAATATTGAGGAAGAGGGGGGAAAAAAACCCAGCTGTACTCAAATATTAACATTTCGGATGATTTAGAGTCTAATCAAATTAATTTCTGGACATTTTGTATAATAACAAAGTGTCTATTTGGATCCGGGTCCGAATACAATCCACTCTATTCGGACCCGGGTCGCTGGCCTAAGCCCTGGCCTAGGCTAGGCCTCTAGGCTACGCCTAATCAGCTATCGAACCATCGCTGTTGACAACATGATCGAATGACAACCACTAGGCCTACAAGTTACATCGCCATTCAAACACATGATCTAAACCCAAACATATCTCATACAAACTAAAGTGTATGCTATTAAAAAGTTGTGAAAAGGATATATATCATTATAACAGATATTTACATGACAAGATATTCCGATGATTATTGACAGATTAAAAACCGAATGGGAGATCTAAGATTGGGATTCAAGATGGCGGACGGAATTTTTTACCACTTCGTTTTTCACTCTTAGAGCTAGGCCTAATCAGCGAGCAAAATTGAACCCCCTGCTAACCCTTCAAGTTGAACAAATAAAACATGATATCATAATATTAAAGGCAATGTCAAAGAATGTGCCACACCATTCGAAAGGAAATCTATCCGTTTTAAAGCTTAATTTCCAAACGATCGCTCAAACTCAATAATCATAATAATGGCAAATGCCGATGTTATGAAGAGCCTTGTTCGTAATGCGTCATGGGCGATCAAAATTGAACATCCTGCTCCCTCCACTTTCAATTTTAAGACATTACACACCAAACTTAAGTAAGTAGATCTACAAAAAACAAAAAAAGCTTGTTCATAAATCTAGAAATCGACCCTACAGGATGTGCATGTATAATATCTATGTTTATTATTTTGATGTTACCTGCATGTTAGTGAGCAGTTACTTGTGTATGCCTTATTGTCTGTTTCAGTGTATGAGCATCATGTCCAGCTCGATTGTTAATCGTTCTTCAAGATATCAAATAAATTAATTATTTCTAAACGAGGTGTTTTGCATCAGACCTGGGTCCTAAAATAACCCTGCATTTTGGGACCTGGGTCCGAATAATATAATCTGGAGTATATTCGGACGCGGGTCCGAATAAAATCCAGTCTATTCGGACCCGGGTCCCAATAAAGACAGCCATTTTATAATCACATTGCATCAGAAATGGATTAGCAGTAACCTTAAAAATTATCTGACAACAATGTCCCATCGGTGTTTGTAAACATGACTAGGCGTAGGGACCGCAATTGTACAGTATTACCCAAATAACTGACAATATCTCTTCACTCTTTTAAGTCTTTATATGTGTAAATTGTTCATTGCCTTAAAAAAAGTAAACTAGAACCTAGATTGAGTTACTATTAGATCTACATGAAGATCTACATCTACTGACAAGGCCTCTACACATGTAGATCTAGCAGAAAATTTTCTAGTTATCAAAAAAGAGACAACGTTAGATCTAACTGAAATAGCAAGTAAAAGCAAGTCCTATGTTACATTTATTCAAGTATAGGCACTTTGGCCCCAATTTGACCAATCTGGTAAACTCCATTTTAGTAAAGCTGACTGCGACGGGTCCTGCTAACAAGCGTCGAGCAGCGTTGAGCAAACGTCAAGCAGTGTGAAAATGTGTTATTTGTGTGTTTATTTTTTATGGCTTTTCAACCATTCCTAACAGCCAGAATTGCAACATCAGGCCTTTCCCTAATGTCGAGCAAGTGGTAGATCAGCGCACTACTTTCCTATATTAAAGAAATCAATGAATTTACTTAAAAAAGACTTGGAAAATTAAGAAAAATCCAAAATTTAATGTATTTTCAATAATGTACGGCGAAAGCAAAAACGCTGATCCTTTACAATGTGTAATGTTACCCATTTGACCCTGCAACTCGGCCATTTCTGCCGGTATATTAAAATATCACCGGCTTAAAACCTCGTTTCCGCTCATGATGTCCAGTGGTTTCTGTGCGTGCGCCTATTGAGTTGGTTTTTACTTCAAAGTGTCTACACCCAGTGAAATTAGCCTTGCACTTTCGATTTCTCAAACTCAATTATAATCATAACAATGGCGACTGCCCAGGTTATGAAGAGTCTTGTTCGTAGGCCTAATGCGTCATGGGCGATTAAAATTGAACACCCTGCAACCGCCACACTT
>JBCJKF010046973.1:0-10000 GCA_039654545.1 Plocamopherus ceylonicus
ATTATTATTATTATTATTATTATTATTATTATTATTATTATTATTATTATTATCATTATTATTATTATTATTATGATTTGCACGTATATAATTATACTATTTCAGTATATGATAAAACAATGTACATCGAATTCAGAATATCTTTTGTCATGATTATGGTACAAAATACAATGGTGCAAATCACAGTTTCCCATGCTTCTAAATTCACATCTTTACCTTAACACTTACATGTACGGTATGTAGTAATACCAGGTAGGCCTATTTACATGGGGGACAAAATTAGTCATTGTTTCAACCAATTGATTAAATTAAGATTTATGATTCACAGTCACAATATGTGTAAAAAAGGCTTTTCATGTAAAGTACAATACCTTCAAGGCGATTTTAAATGCAAAATGGTTTACCTCACACTCACATTCACAGATACAAACACCCCCCCCCCCCCAACCAAAAAATTAAAACCAACAAAACAAAGACAACTTGAATAGATTTAACTTTTAATATCTGTGATACGTGTACTGATACTTTTACCCAATTAAATGCGATAAAATTTTATCGAAAACATCCCGTTGGCATTTTTGCAATAACCTCTGTCGCAGACACACTGACACTCAATCATTTCTCGTGGCAAACATCATGTCAAGGTTTAGGGAAGGCACCGGACCTTCTACATGTGCAATGTGCACGTCTTTACAGTCTATATATATCTCATTCAGTTTGACTGGTCAACCTAAATACTTTCATTAAAAAAAGTCTTTTTGTAATTCATAAAAGATACATGAATACAGTTGTAAATCCATGAATGGTACCAGTTTCATGCCAAGCCTTTCTGAAATTCAATTTCAAGCCCTACAGCTCGTACTCACAGGGCTGGAGCTTATCCTGGCTTCCGTGGCATGAAGCGGACAGTGATTGCTGATAGATGAAATCGTTCACTTTTTGAATTGGATGCTAGTACGTCTACTATTGCAGTCAAAATACTATCCCAGCCGAGGCTGTGCCCATTTTCACCTGAGTCGAGTGAAGCTATACACTGTGTCACTCGGTGGTTTCGAACCTTTGACCTTTCGGTCCGCAGTCCGACGCTCTCTCGTTTTAACCAGAGCTTAACCCCTCCCTCCCCCCTCCCCGTGCCAAACCTTTTTGAAGGGCCATTTGTATTACCGTTCTGTTCGCTTCAGCAGTCACACTATAAACATTTAGCCCATTGAAATTAAGTAAAATTGTTTGTCCGACTTCGCAATGGCAAGTGCCCTACCTTTACTTTTCTGGGACGTTTTGGGACCATTTGTACAGGATAATTTTCAAAGGATTTAAATTTGAAGTTGTATAACTGGACAATTACAAGATTGAGAACAGTGGCCTACAACTTTATCTAGAAAATTAAAACATGCATGCATGCTTTTGATGTACCAACAGCTACGTTTTGCAAGAGGTTTAATTAGAACTAAAAAAATGCACCTGGCATTAAATAAAAACAAACTCATATATCTTTGGAAGACATATCTTTAAAGCAATAGGTTATTTCAAACCATCAGAATTGATTTTGTTTTTCAACATTTAATAAAGTAAAGTATTGTTGTTGTTGTTTTTTTTGTGCCAATAGTTTTATTCAATTCAACAAAGATGTTTCGACTTGTTCAGAGCAGTAACGATTCCTAACTCAGTTGAAAGCAAGTTTGAGCGACAAAACATACTAGTGTAGTAATACTATAGTACGTTCCATTAAAGTAAACACTTTATCAAGATATAGCCTAGGTGTTAATATGGAAGACAATTGGACATTTGAAACCCACAATTAATGATAAACATTCACACACCAATGCAAAAATACTTTTTAACTAAAATCAAAGGGCTTAAAAAAGAGGAAGATCACTATTTTGCATCTCTGTTTTACACCACAGTTAGCTGTCAAAATATCACCACAGGGCTGAATAATAATGTACAACAAAGTAGGTTCATATTGGGAACATCAATTAAAACCAATAGTGAAGAAATCGACATCGGGGCAAACAATGGAGTGAAGTGAAGGCAACACTGAAGTCTAATGAAAGAGCCAATCGGAACTCATCAGAACTTAGGGACGTCAGTAACTAGGGTAAAAATATTGCAACTGCATAATTGGTAACGGAAGATGGGGGGTTTGGTCTTGTTCATGTACTATACATAATAAAAAAGACATAATTTACATGAAAATTATTATATCCTTGAATCTTGGTTTCTTTTTACAGAATTGCATGGAAGGAAAGGAGGGAGGGAGGAAGGAAGGAAGGAAGGAAGGCTTTGGTAAAACAAGAAGACCAGGCAGTGGCGGCTCATGATGTGATGGGCAGGGTGGGCAAGAGACTCACTAGAGTATTTATACGAATGCATGTTATGTCAATTTCAGTCTGGAACTTCGTTCTGTGACATCATTCTTTAACACCGCGGATGATATATTTAAAATAAATATATTGTTACGATTGAGGGTTGAAATCGCCACATTTCAATCAGAATGAATGTATACAAAGCGCAGTTTAATTAAGCCTCCAATTTAAAGACAAAACAAAACACATAAATTTTGGGGTATATATATACTCTTCTTTAGAGAACAAAGAACAATAATTAAAAGACAATAAAACAAAAGAAATTGCAATAAAAAGATAGAAAAAAAATTTGTAAAGATCTATATAGATCAAAATAGAAAAGCTTGGCGTGGGGGAAGACTGTAGAAGTCCACGGTCCTCTTTGTTTCACAGATGAAGAAGGAATCAAACTTTATTAAACTTCGTTTTGTTTACATTCATATTGAGCTCTCCACTGTGGCTTTTCATTATTACCACATTGCATTCAGATGTCGTGGTGGTTAAGTCAGGGACGTTCAATGGCTATACTATAATAATGACTGCCCTGTGTGGTGTGAGATTTTAACTTGTTTAATAAAAGACCAGTCCCTGGTATTTCGGCATGAGTACGACAATACTATAACTCTTTGACAACAACTTGGGGGTGTAGTGGCTCTACGGACAGAGAGTTGGGCTACGGACCGAGAGGTCATGGGTTCAAACAGACTTGTCCATCCAAGTAAATCGTGCACGAGCCGCCACTGAATAAGACAAAAAAGGTTCACCAGTGACAGAATGTGTACACGGTAAGAATATTATTATTATTTATATTATTATGATGATGGTGATAATGATGATGGGTAAAAACAAAAACTGACAAAGCAAAATCTCTCATCAATCGTCCAGGTAGTCATAGATTCAAATGTACATTACAAGCATGACAGGGTAATGACTTACGGTGAATTTTTCATCAGACCACAGACAGGTCATGTACATCTAAGTATGTATCATGTACATGTATGTATGTAGGGACATTGTCACTTAGTCGTGCAATTTAAAGGAAGACAACAATTACATTATCAATTTATGTAGATTGATTGCACTTGCTTACAATTACATAACTTTGTCATCCAAACATTACGGTACCGTTTTTCATTGTTTACATTACTTTATCATTCCAACATTACCGTTTTTCATTTAGATCACATTACTTTATCATTCCAACATTACCGTTTTTCATTTTGATTACATTACTTTATCGTTCAAACATTACCTTTTTTTAATTTCCATTGCATTTCTTTGTCATTCAAACATTAATTTACATGATCTAGATTGCATTACTTTGTTATTCAAGCATTTACTCATATCATTTAGATTACTTTGCCATTCAAATATTAATTCATATTATTTAGATTCATTTAAACAGTAATGCACATCATTTACATCCTTTTTTTCCATTGAAACATTATATATATATTATTTCAGATTTACATGTCATGTAACATTTACATTTCTTTTTCATTCCAACATTTACACACAATAATTCCCGCAAACAAACTTTAATTAGGTGGCCTTTTCAGAACTTGTTGTAATACACAATGCTGAAGGTAAATGTAATTATTTAATTTAAGTAATACGGATACAGAGAGAGAGAGGAATAAAGAATATAAATATTGAAGATTACAAATCGACGTACATAATTGGACTCTTTCAGTGCAAGCCCATACATAGCCATTTATTTTCTTTTTAGCTCCAGGTACAAGGTCATATTATGTATACAATAAAGTGGAACAATAATTAGGAAGATCTGAATTTATTATAATGCTGTTACAATGCAGGCATTTAAAATGTTTTTGGCTTTGGTGCGCAAATCAACAGCACAGGAAGAAGGAACAGCAACAGCAACAATAATAATTATGTTGAAGTCTAGATGAGTCAAACTTTGAGCATGCTGTATCAATTATCATGTTAATTACAATTTTGAAGCTTCGGGTAATGAAGAAGAAATCGGGTCTCCTGCATCTATGAAATTGTGACACACAACTCCTCCGGCAGGGAAGTTTTGCAGCGGGTACTACTAATACATGTAATATACTGCAATGAAGGCCATCTCCAAATGCAGATAGTTGTTTGTTTTCGCATTTCCCTAATGCATTCAGATTATGGATTACATTTCCATCAAATACATGTACAATTATACAGCAAAGATACTGAAGATTTTAAGAAGCAACTTATAAGTACGATGCTTAAATCAAAATTCTAGATAGGAGTTACTTACTTTAGACGCGCTGACAAGAATGCTTAGCTATTTTACTCCTGGTGCGTTCTAGCCGCAAGGGGGCGCTAAGTAATTATTGTTATTATTATTATAATTATAATTATTATTATTATTATTATTATTATTATTATTATTATTATTATTATATTATTATTATTACTACTACTATTATTATTACTATTAATACCATTATTATTATTATTACTATCATTACTATTATTATTATTATTATTATTATTATTATTTATAATAAAACCTAGTCTTCAATATCAGTGAACTTACTCAGTTGAACTGAGTATAGATGGGTAAATTATTTGTGGTCTCAAAGTAGTCAAAACTCTGCCCGGGGTTCGAGTCAGTTCCAGTGGATCCAAATTTTTCTTTTTCTTTTTCTTTTTCTTTCTTTTCTTTCTTTTTTCTCTCTCTCCGTCTTTGTAATTATTCTCTATGGGGGCATTGGAATTGTCTAGATCGACAGATGTCCGATAGACATGGGCATGATTTAAATCTTTGACTTCATTCGCCCCTATATCGGGATGAACACGAATAGTCAGCCAAAGAGTTAAATTGACGATGCATCAAGAAATAATAGATTTGCCCACCCAAGTACGTCGCGCACGGGCCGCTCCTGCCGCCATCAACTCCCCACCCCCTTCACCTCTATAACCCCACGCATCTCCATCCCCTATGACCTAATTATTCCTGTACAGCCATTTCCAATTCCCCAGGCCTTTTGGTCCTCGCCGCAAACAGTGCCAGTCCTAGATCTAATTCACTTAGGGTTCATTTTGGGTGTGGGGGGCAGGTGTTTGTGTGTCCAACTACCAGACCAGTGGTTGTCTTGTCTATACACACAAGACGCACGCTCCCTCGTGATTGTATGGGCGAATCGCACTTGGCCACGGCTCGCGGAGGAAAAAACTTTTTTTTTTCCCAAGTTTATTCCACAAGAGAAATACGGGTCAGTCAAGAGGTAGTAATAGGCTCGAATGGTGGGCCTATCTTTTTATATTCGTCTCGTGAAAGGGGGCGGAGAACTCCGTTACAATTAGGGTGGGGGGGGTGGGGGGGGCAAATCTCATAATACATGTATTATAATATAATGCGGGATCAGCAGAAACTGAATTTCACAGAACTTAGTAAAATTCTTATTGTTCACAAACACGTTATCCTACATTTGTGACGTCTAAAATTGAAAAAGGTTCCCCCACTAGTCTGTGGTTCCCGCACTAGAATACAACACAGTGTGTGCTATAGCCCTTGAGGGATGAAAAAAGGGAAAGGAAAGGGGGGGGGGGTGAGAGAAAGAGAGACATAAATTATGATAAATACCTACCATAAAGTTGTTGTTTTTTTTTTTTTACGATGCATCCACATCTTCAAACCGGAAGTCTAAGACAAACGTTAAGTTCAATTGGCAGACCGATAACCTTTTCAAATTTAGACAACTCAAAACAAAACAATACAGATCAAAACAAAACGAAAGAACAAACAAACACAACGCAACAAACACAAACGCAAAACAATACCAAGCAAAAAAAAACAAAAAAAAAACAAAAAACAACAACAACTAAAAACTTCTGTAAAAACAACACCCAAATATCACAAAACAATACAACTACGATGCAACGAGATGCATTCATTCGGGGCATTCACCTCAAGCCTAGGTATTACGTGCAAAAAGGGACAGGGAAAATGATGTAATACACTGTATTATTACATGTAACATGTAACACATTTCCAGTATTTTTACACTAGTAATGGCATTAATGTCAGAAATTTGATGATATAAAATTAAGTATACAAATATACACAGGTATACAAAACTGGGAAGCTGGTTTATGTACAAGGCAGTGTTCTGTGGACCACAGAGGTCGTTTATCATTATCATCAATCAATTGTAGATCTAGGCGAAATGCAGTCTTGGCGCGGGGTTGAAATCAATACTTTACTGAAGCTTATAATTATAATATTATTATCTTATTAGAACCCTACGAATGAATACCCTGAAGAAAAATGCTGGGAGTGATTGTTTGAAAGAAGGCAAGCCATCTCCTCATGCGGTTCACATTGTCCAGTGACGTAGGCCTTCACGTGTACAGAGGAATGAGAAACAAGGAATTCCTCTTTCTGTATGCAGAAGACGTATCCGTATCCATGGCAACCCGCTTGTTGATGAACAATATTTGACACACTACGTCTTATGACGTACATCCCACGTCTTAACTAAAATATTATACCGAAACAAACACATTATATTCATAAATTAACCATTCCATCCTTATCTGAATCTACACTCTCGCGTCTGTGTGAAGATCCTCATGAATTCTCTGCCCTTGACTGACATTCACAAGATGAGTCTACTGCAAACTACACGTGTCGCCTTAACATTGGCTTAGCTCAATGTATGTAAAAAGTAATCCGTAGACCCTAAACGTGTAGCCGGTGAGCAACCGAGACAATTAAAACACGATGCACAATGTGTAACTTAAAACTACACAACATTAAATGTTGACACTCTCGGCACGGTGGTAAATGGATGTGGTTTCCGGTTTGCTTGCTTCAAGTCTTCAAGTTTAACAACAATAAGTTAAAATATGTATAAGGGTTGCCATTTTCTTTTCACTATGGGGGTTAAGAATAAAAATTACATCGTATTGTATCATCTTTGTTTTTCTAGATCTGGTTCAGAAATAATTATTATTTTAGACTATGTAACTATGTACACACCACGCACACTATTGAACGACGCACTGTTTCTGTTTCCGTCGGTGTCTCCGGCTCCGGGCGGAGGAGCTCATTAGGACACAAGTTCAGAAAGAATTAATTAATCATTTATTTTTATACTATGTACACACCACGCACGCTATTGAACCACGCACTGTTTCTGTTTCTGCCGGTGCCTCCGGCTCCGGGCGGAGGAGCTCATCCGGACCGTGCCGCCGATGCCCATGTCGTCCACGTAGGAGATCTTGTTGGCGCTTCGCGGAGACATGTGGTGGTAGTAGTAGTCGAAGTCCTCCGAGTCGCTGGAGCTGGAGCAGGTGCTGCACTTGTCGTCGCAGCCGTCGTCGAAGTTTCCGTACATGAACTTCTCGGCCGCCACGCTGTCCAAGGTCACGGGGTTGTTGGGCTGCTGTCGGCCACCACTGCCGCCCCCTCCTCCTTTGCCCTGATTCTGTGACAGCGGTTGCACGTGCTGGTAGTGATGGTGGTGGTGGCTGTTGTTGTGATGATGATGATTGTGGTGGTGGTGCCCGTTGCTGTGGTGGTGGTGGTGAGAGGAGTGCGATCTGGAGGAGGCCTGCTGGCCGCTGTGCCCCAAGGCGGACTGGGCGCTCCCCGGCCGGCCCTCGAAGCTGTGGCTCCTCGGACATCCCTTGGGCCGCGGGCTTAGCGCCTGGGGCGGCCGGGTGATGGGGTTCATCTTGGTGGAGTCGGGCAGGGGGATGCCCGCGGCGGCACCCCTGGGGTGGGGCGGGGGTCGGGGAGCGTCGGCGGGGTCACGTGACAGAGGCTTGTCCCCGGGACTGCCGCCGTTGTTGTTCTTGTTGTTGTTGCGGATGTTGGGAAGCTCCGGGTACGACCTGACGGAGGTCGGGGTGACCTGACGGTACACGGGGTGTGGGCCGAAGTGGGGGAGGGCCGGTGGTGCCGGCGATTCGCCGCCACTGCTGCCGCCGCCCGGGCGGTATCCGTTGGCCTGTGCATGCGTCAGCCGGGGGTCCGGGGGCTGGTACTCGCCGCCGGGCGAGTGGGGGTGGGGGTGGTGGTAGCCGAAGTGGTAGCCGTTGCCCTGGTGGTGCATCATCATCATGGCGGCCGACGACATCATCAGGTTGGGGTCGTCACCCGGCCCGTGGTGGGGGTGGGGCACGCTGGCGGAGGCGTAGTGGACGCTCACGTTGTTGTTGTTCTTCTCCGAGCCGGAATAGCAGCCGGGCCCACCACCGCTGCTGCTGCTGTTGTTGCCACTGTTGATAACGCCGCCGCAGCCGATGATGTCCCTGGGCTCGGCCTGTGGCGTGGTGGCGTCCTCCGAAGAAGTATGATGGTGTAGGCCGCCGTCCGCGGGGTTGAGGTCCGGCATGGAGAACTGAGACAGGCGGTTGCGGCGCTTGGCCTCCTGCAAAGGGAGGGAATCGACAAGCCCGTCCACGTTGATGGTGTAGACAGGACCCTCATCGTCCTCCTCGTCGTCCGCGTCATGAAGCAGCTCCCCGCCTCCGCCGCCTCCTCCTCCTCCGACCCCGACCACCCCTCCCCCTCCTCCTCCGGCCCCTCCCCCGGCGTGCACCTCGAACATGCCGGGCGCGTAGACTTCGCTGTTGCTGCTGGTGGCGTAGCCTTGGTCGCGGTCCGACGACGGCAGGCTCTCGGGCAGCGTGTACTGCTGACGCAGCACCTCCTGTATGCCCGCGCGGCCCTCCTGCATCACGTGACTGACGGGCGAGCTGACGCGCGCCTCCTGCATGCTGACCAGGTAGTCCTCGGGCCGGCGCGGGGTCTGGGTGTTCATGGAGCCGGCCCGGCTGCAGGCGGCCGAGCAGTAGATGACACCGTGCTTGGGGAGGAAGGGCCGGCCGAGCAAGGAAGTCTGGCAGGTGTGGCACTTGAAGCAGGCCTCGGAGGCGTGCCAGTGCTGGCCCTCATGCGTCATCTGACCCTGGTCCACCCCGATGTGCTCGCCGCACGTGTCGCAGTACTCGGCGAACATGGCCTCGAAGCAAGCGCAGCAGTAGGGCCGGCCGTCCCGCATGATGTACCGCTGGCCGCCCAGCTGCCGGTCGCACTCGATGCAGCAGAAGTGCTTCATGTGCCAGCTGCTGCCCTCCGCCTCGGTGCACTCGTCGGCGAAGATTATCTGGAAAGGAGAAAAGGACGGGATAGACGCATCAAATTGAAGTAGGTGATGATAGATCAAACTAAAGTAAATGATGATTTGAACTCTAAAATTTAAAAATACCGGTACATGACTTGTCACTGGTAAATGCATGTATCGACACCATGTCATACACGCGTCACCATGTATAGAAACGATTCTGCTTAGACGTAGATGGTTTGGGCACCTTAATAGAATGAATTGTGAGAGAAGAGCTAAATTAGCTTACATTGCATGACTTAACTCGACTTAAATCCCGTTCGCTGAATTGCCATCCGACACTTTGCTGTACTGTTTATACTTAATCACCGTAAACAATTCATGAAAATAGGCCTACATGTACAGGAAATAGCGGCAAAGCCCAACCCCGTTTGTTCAATCTGTAAGTAATAATTCGTAACTATAAGCATGACAGACTTTACAAAAAACAGCTGCCCTGTGTGTGGACAGCTGGGAATTCCCCGAATAACTAGCCACATGGGCACGTGGGAATCCCCAGAACAGCCAACCATATGG
>JBCJKF010047084.1:0-11102 GCA_039654545.1 Plocamopherus ceylonicus
ATTGGAGTAAATTTTCTTGCTTAAGGAAAAAACACAGTTGCCGCTGGCAGGATTCGAACCTGAGACCCCTTGGTCTCAAGCCCAACGCTCTATCCATTGAGCCACTGTGCCTTCATACCAGTGTAACAGGTTCTTTGAATTGGAAAAAGTACACTGTTGAAGATATGATACAAATTGGAAATATTTTTTAAAAGCAACAATAGAAAAAAATCTAAATAAGTAAAGGAACTAAACAAAACAACTGTAAAAGTCAAAACAAATATTACTACAGTCAGACTTCCCATGACAACCATCAAAGATCTGAGCTAAGCTAAAGTGGTCATCTTGGATAGGTGGTTGTCTTTAGATTAATTATGATGTTCACTAATTAAACATTAATAATTGTGTTTATCTGTAAAATACAGTAGTTATATTAACATGTTGTCTTACATTTGTTGCTTAACTCGGTGATGGCCAGAGCTATACTAGCATGGTACAATCATTACTGTTGGCAGGAATATAATGTCTACAAGAACATAACTTTGATCACAACAACATGATGAAGTATGGCTGGTCAGTAGAATTTGATTGGTCTTGACTGGATGTCTTGGACAGGTTTTCAGTGCATTTCTTCATTGAAAATAGGTGGTCGCGGGTGCTAGGTGATAATGATAGGAAAAGATAATTTAAAAAAAAAATTTTTTTTGAACAGATACGTTGATGAAAATTTGGAGGATGACGGTAGACCTCCCGTGGTGAGTGGCTTCGCAGTCCAGATCCGTGACGGGGCCACCAAATCCGGCAGGCCTGGATACCGGTCCAACGCTGGCAGCATTCAGGAGGAAGACGAAGGGGTGGCAAATTCATCCATGATGGCCGATGGAGAAGGAGGAGATGTTGGGATGCAAAGTCCTATTGCAGAAGTAGACGAGGAAGACCCAGGACCACTCATTCCTCCACCGCCATCTTTCCGAGGTGCCACCAGAGGGGGCAACAAGCCGTTGGCACAATCCATACCACAGGTAAACATCTGCTCACTTGTTTGAAGACTTGTCTGTCTAAACTGCTGTTCTGATACCGCTTTCAATAGCACCAGTTTTTGTGTTTGCTGCTGCTGTAGACTAAATCAGAAGCTATGTTTACTGACTAATCCTCTGTATTTAAATAAGTCAATTATAGAGCATTTCAAAGATGCCAGCTCATTAGAATATTTAATTTTTCATGCTGCATACACATTTTCAGTCTAGAAGTGTGTTTCTTTTTTTTAATTTTAGAAATATTATTTCTTTGTAAAATGTCATGCCCTACTTTTACCACAAGCAGTTGGGACCTTGTTAATTTTATTTCATCGACATCAGGTTTACTATTATAAGGTTATTTTGGATTGTTTTTCCCCAAGAAAATGTTAGTGCTTTTTTCAGAATTATATATACATTTAGGTTTTCTCGTCAGAGATATTTTTAGGGTCCTCACCCTTCCATATTCTCTAGTCAAGGGTGGAAATTTCCAGGTTAAAAAAAATAAAAAATCATACTACTCTTTGAACCACAGTTGAATCTTCAGAGGTTTCCTAGATTTTAGACTGAAAAAAAAAACACCTGTTTATGTATCCATGTTTTGTTTTTCTTGAATTGATGTAAGGGGATTTAGTGACTCTGCAGTAGAGCATTGGGCTACAGACCAAGAGATAATGGGTTCAAAACACTGTATGGACATGCGTTTTTTCCTTAAGCAAGAAAATTTATCTCTCTTGCTTTACTAGACCCAGGTGAAAATGGGCACAGCTTTGGCTGGGAAAGTATTCTGCTATGGACCAGCCTCCTACTCAGAAAGTGATAAATCTAATCTGTCGCTGTCCGCTTCATGCTACGGAAACTGGGAGAAGCTCGGGCCTCATAAGCCGAAAGGCTTGAAAGGACTACTTCCTGCTTTTTGAAGGATGGACAAAGTTTTTATTATCTTACCTTATGTTCCCATAAATCACAGAATGTTTAAGAAGGAAAAGAAAAAGCGAGATAAAAAAAATCATCTTAAGATAGAACTTTCTAGGTTTTTTTAATTGTTGGATTGGATGGATACAATCAAACATAGTTGTTTCCCCAGCTTTATTGCTGTTATTAGCTCTAAAATTGTCATTGATTAGAGATAACAGTGGGGGTTGTAAGGACTGCGGAAAAATGAACAAGCTAGATCATGTGATCAAATAACTGCTACATGCTGGGTTGCCCAAAATCAAGAGAAGCAACTCTTTACAATTTTTCTCTGTCCCTCCTTGTAGCTTATAGTCTAGAGCAGCTTATTCTAGAGAAAAAATTATTTTAAAAAAAATCAGAGAGTGTGTCCGACGTACTTTATTATCTGGTTTTTACGGCTGCCCTCTATTATTTTGCATTTTAAGTTTATAAACACCTAACAAAAATTGACTTATCGATTGGGGCTGAATTTGGATACCAGATGTGCCTGATACTGCAATCCTATCCTTTTCAGCTGATCTTCTACCTTTCTTTATATTTTTCATTACATTACAATTACTGAAAATAAATCAACTGGAAATGATAGGGGATTTTATAAGGCTTTTAATATTATACCATGAAGCAAAACAAGATCTACATGAGGAATCTCTTTTAAAGTTTATGCATTGCAAATTTCTCCATAAAATTTTACGTGGACTTATTATTAGTAAAACACCATAAACCTACTGGAAGCCATACAAAACAATCATTATTTTCCTTTATTATATCTGTTAGACTTTAGTGTACACTCATACTGGCCAATATAAGCAATTTCCCCATCACTCCATCTTTTCCCTCTTTCTCTCTTTCTTCATTGATTATGTTTCCCCATTGTAACTTTTCATTATAGCAGCTCAGATTGAAGTGTTTGAAAAGAAACTAACATTTTAAAAAACATTGATTTCTTGCAATGTGGCAAGTGCCTCTTCTTAAATATTGTTTCCATGTTGTTGTTGTTTTTTCCTGGCTTGAATTTAATTCCATTTCACTGACTTGAAGATTGATCTTCAAATCAACCCTCTCTGGATATACGTTGCCAGTTTAACTTTTATAATAAGAAATAACAATGAAGAATTGTCTCATCCAATTGTTACGAGTGATGGTGTGTGAGTCATTCACCCAAATTTCTAACACTAATTTTAAACCTCCCGTCTTATTGTTTTTAAAGGCAAATGAATATATTCATTTTAGTTGCCTAGAGTTTGTTTCTTTCCATCTACTCGTCCTCAGCCCTCTGCTCCTCCATATATGCCTTCTTCAACCTATGAAGTTAATGGTAAGACAGCAAACCCTCGCTACCTCTCAAATATTTCCCTGTTTAAATGGCTCTATATTCTCCAGATGTTAATGAATGTCATTTCCTCCAATCAATACCTCATATTTATGACATGCCTGCCACTTTCACTGAATGTGCTATTGTGAGTAAATATGTATTCAGAATTTTGCATGGTGAAAAGAAAAGTTCGTTCACAAAAAATTATCATTTAATTGTTTGAAACAATTGTAGTTAATCTATGTTTAATCATGTTAGTTTTAGTGGTTGCTATTTTGTTATTATTGTTATTACTTGGTTGTTTCTTTCAGGGTTGGGTTTTTTTCATTGTTTGCTGTTTTAGAGTTCGCATCCAGTGTCTTTCCATCCACAAAAGAAAAGATGATATCTCTTTTTAAATAGCATAGCACTGGTCTTTGCATGGTTTTAAAGATTTACAATTCCCTTTTCTTTGTATTAAAGTGCACACCAAAATTTCTTCTTAGAATGCATCCATTTATACCATCACTGGAGGAAATTTCTTTTTATTGTCACTTTTTCTTTGTTTTTCTCTTCTTTTTTTTTTTTTTTTTTTTCACCTTTTGAGAGTATTTTTGAATATTAACATAGCAGTTTATTGAGCTTATAGACATAATATAATACCTCTATAATACTCTTTTATGCTCGTGACAAATGATGCATTGTAGGGGTTACAAATGCTTTTGTATTTACCAATTAAAATGTCTTGTGGTAACACAAGTCAGTAGTATGAAAGTTATGATCTAGTGTATTTGATCTCTGCTGCAGAAAAGGTGTTGTAGGGCTGAATTATAGTGATGGTTAATTACTAGCATCGTGTCTTTTCAAGTGAAAGAACTGACAACATTAACCTTAACACTTAAACCTTAAACACATCACACACAGCATGTAAGTTGCAAAAATTGATAGTCGAAGTAATAAATTTTCAGCATATTCAAACATGAATGATAGCTTTATTAATTTAAGTTCATTGTCATGGAACATGGAGTTATCAGGATTGGCCATCAACGCTAATTTTTTTTTTCCCCAGTTTCATTTTACTCAAGGTTCTTACCATACTGTAAATGTTGTGTTTGGGGGATTTTTTTTTCATATTGCTTTTTCTTCTACACATTTTAGTCATGTCATTCATATTTCTCTTATTTCTCTTTTTACCTCGCTTCTTTTGTTTTTACCTTCCCCACTCTTCCTAGTATTCTAAGATGTGCCCAGCCCCATCTCCTCCCCTCTGACCATTACCTCTTCTTCTAGCATTGAGAGTGATGAACTGGTCAATAATTCTGAGTTATAAGAGTTTACAGGGCGTGTTTGATACCGAAATAATTAGTTAATTCTATTAAAAGAAACAAAATAGAGAGATCCTCCATGGGTTGTTGAAACTAACATATCATCCCATTCAGTTTACATTTTACACAACCAATGTATTCAAATAAAGTGTACATACAGTTGGCTATGACTCAAGTGAAAGTTTTCTTTTCTGCACATCATCCCATTTAGTTCACATTTTATACAACTAAATTCATGTACTTAAATAAAGTATATGTAATAAAAATAAAATTCAAATAAAGTATACATTGAGTTGGCTATGACTCAAGTGAAAGTTGTCATTTCTAAGGAGGCGAAAGCTTTCATTCATTTCTGTTAAGGTAGTGATGTAACTTAAAGAAGAATAACTCTCTTGTGAAAGAGTAAAAAAAAAACAAGAGGATACTTCAGTTTCAGTAAAACAGCAGACTTAGGAATGACATCGACATTACAGGGCCATTGTTTATTTAGACAAACAATTGCAGACTCTTATATTCAAAAGAGGTGATGAAGATTTGAAGAAGCAAATGAAATATGACGCTAGATAGGGGTGTAATGCATGGTTCTTTTCTTAGTCATTAAATTCCGTCACTGTGACTGTAGTACAACTATTGGATGTCATTGCGTTTCTCACCATTTCTATTGCTAATGCAGGACATTGGTTTATTGTCGTGTCTGCCTGTATATTGCAGGGTGTCTAAAAAAAATGGTACTCTCCAAACTGCCTACAACTTCCATATTCTTCACTTTTAATTACACATATTATGTGGGATACCTTGTAAAGTTCACTTTCTTGGTGTTTAAATTGATATGAAGTAAGTTGCATTTGAATCAATTTCACAAGAAAGAAAAAAAAAGTATACCACATATTCCAAGTTCATTTCTTTTACATTCTTTTTCGTATTTTTCTGAAAATATCTATTTTTTGAAAACCTGAATAAATGATACAATTATTTATCAATTCTCTGAAATTTTGCACACTTTCATCCCCCTCATAGGATCTAGGACAGGTGAAATTTCATTGAGATCAATCAAAAATTATGAAAGTTGAAGGCAGTTCAGTGAATACAGCTTTTTAAAGACACCCTGTAGCAGTCTGTCATAAAAAGAAGAAATGTCTTTCAAATCTCAAAGAAATTGTTACCTTAATGATCATCATTCAGACTATATGCGACCTTGCAAATTATCTTTCTGAACTGGTAGTCTGCATGTTTTCATTGTTTTCAAGGCAAATATAATGTACTGGCTTTTTTAAACCACCATATTCTCCCTTATTCTTATTTTTAAGTTTGAATCATCCATTTTTTTTCACTCAGTTTATCATGCTCAGCACACTCTCACTCTCCTGCTTTCAACTCTTCTTTCAATATATGATTAAGAAGTTTGGTATATTTTTGAAAAAAAAAATCTTCTTCTTACTATTATTATTAATGTTATCATTATTTCTACTATATTCTTCTTGAGTATTATAATTATTGGCATTATTTTCATTATTCTCGCTCAGTTTCATCTCAAATTGTTATCCTAAATTCCACTTCAGTCTTGCTCAATGCAAACAGGATCACTGTTGGAATCACAAATAATTCATTTATTGATATCTTGCATCTCTTTTAACATGTTTTTATCATTTTCCCTCCCCAAGGACAACAAAAGTTCCCGAATGATCCCAACGAGTGCCAAACCCCCGCTGCCAAAGAGCAGGACCAGTGTGTCGGCCGCCAGCCCCAGACATAATCCGCGGCCTCCAGGAAAAAGTGCAACCCCTGGAAGAAAGCCAAGACCTCCCACTAGTAAATCCACCACAGGCTCATAGGATCCACCCATTTTAACCATGAAAGAGCCACCCACTTGCTACTATTAGTGCTTTACTTGTACAGTAGCCTATTTGTTTGGTAAAATGTAGTACGAGGATAAGACTGAAAAACTACAATCTTCAAAAGAGTACAGTGGAAGCAGTTTAGGTTGGTTTTTTTCTGAAATGTTTCTTTGTGTCATATTTTATGTGAAAGTACATTTTTCATTTGTGTCATGTCGCAAGAAAATCAGCCACAAATTTTCAACATTTGTATTTATATCCAGCACATCTTTCTGTGTATTTCTCTCTTTATTTCATGTAATCATCCATCATTCAAACTGACATGGCATTTTATAGTTCATAGAGAAAAGAATGCACACTTTTTGACATTCATATTAAAAGCTGGAGGCACATATTCTAAAACACTAGTAGGTGCTTCCACAAGATGTGGACATGATAAACATATTTTTAAAGGTTGATTTCTCATAAAAGCTTTTCTAGGATGAAAGAAAGCATGATTACGAATACAACTTAGCTTGAATCCAAAAACCCATGATAAAATTAAATTAAAAAATTTCATCATAAGCTTGTGACTTCTGTCTGATTTTCCTGCTTTACCACACATATTTCATCTGGCATTTTTCTGAAAAAAAAAATTGTGATTATAGTTTCAGTGTTCTTACCATTCAAGCTCAAGATTACTCAGATTTTGACTTGGTTAAATTCTTTGTTTTCTTGTTAGTACATTACTTGGCCCCTTTAAACCCTGATCTCCCAAGGTTAAATAACCCTCTCCTCAGGGCTTTCCCATGGAATTTCAGGATTCACAGATATTCATAATGCCGTATTGGGATGTTCCTAGCCACTCTCAGTACTTCACTTTGTTGTGGTAGTCTGACCAAGTGTATTCCCTTCTTTGATGCATCAGTAGGCATTGCAATGACTGTAAAAGAGCTTGGCCTTCACCTGTTTCACAGGTCTATCTCTGCTCTTCGTAGTGGGATCAACTCTGTCAATAATCCCTCCACTGATTGACCAGCTGATTTTGCAAACTTTCGTTTCATTTTTTAATGGATACACACCCTCAAAATGTAAACATGACACCATGCATTGAGGCAAGCATTTAAAAATTTACTCAAGCCCTCCTGAGGAGAAAAAAAAATCTTGGTCCACATCATCACTTTACTCTTGTATCTTTTTTTTTTTAGTTGGCCTATTCCTTTACTTTGAGGGTTATACTGTACTGGAAACCGTGGTATATCTGTGTCACAGGCTCAAGGGGTTAGTGACATTTTTCATGTAGGCATTTATTTTACTTTTGTTTGTATTGTGGAATTTCAGTCTTATCTACAACCTATTACCGAAGAGAAAATACAAAAAAAAAAAAAAAAAGAAAAGAAAGAGGGGAAAAGTTGAGAGGGAAAATGTAACTTAAATGAGAGCCACATGTCTAGAAAGGTGCTGGGAAAGAGGAGTCTGTGAAATTGATTTAAAATTGACTGAAGGTTTTTTTGGGGTTGTTTTTTTTTTTAATGCAGTGAGAAATATGGTTCCTTTTTAACTTTCCAATGTTCCTGCCGGTCATTTACCTGGTACATAATAATTTATGTTTAAATATAATTTGTTCATTGAATTCTCAGTCTTGAAAAATAAGTGCCCCTTAGATACCAGATGTGAAGTGGTATAAAAGATACCCAAGGATCAAACTTGGGGAAATGCTCACGTTTACTTTCACTCTTCAACCGAGCTAAAAATAAAAAAGCATAAAAATTCATCTCATAGACATCAATAGAGAAGTGAATATTGTTTGGATTTTTTTTTCTGTGCCTGGTCATTGATACTTGCCTTTGAAATGATATGAAAGGATTAATTTCTTGACAGTTGTTTGTCCCAATAATAAAAACAGTGTTACATTGTCCTTTCAAGCCTTTCCTGGTTTCCGTAGCATGAAGCAGACATTAACGCATCAAATCTATCTCATTCTGAATAGGATGCTAGTCTATTGCAGAATATTTTCCCAGCTGAAGCAGTTTCCATTTTCACCGGGGTGAGTGAAGCAATAGGGGTAAATTTTCTTAAGGAAATAACATATGTCACTCAGCATTTTTTGTTGTCTTACTTTGACCCATACCCAAGACATTTTGCAAAAAAAGTTTCCCTTTCATACTGAAACTGGCAAAGCACTCATTTCTCTAGGAGAATTCTACTTTAGAGAGACTAAAAATGTGAAAGAGACTTATTGTTTTTTGTTACCTGCTGTGTTTGACAAATTCATGTGAAGTGAATAGAGCATCTTGATGAATGTGCACCCTGTAGGCCAACAGTAAATAAATGTACTGAGAGGAAAGAATAAGACATTGCCTCTATAATAGATAAAGAAAAAGTATTTTCTTCTCTCTTTTGTGTTGAGCAAACATGACATATCCATTTTGTGTGTGCCTATTCTTATTATGGCAATAGGCCTACATCTGTTTCAAAGTTTGATTAATGTGTATGCTATTCCTCTCATTAACTCGGAAAGAACTGCACACGTTTTCCATTTTCTGTATAATGAAAGAATCAAGCTGTTTTTATTGAGAAAATACATACATTTTCTTAATTGTTTGTGATAAATTTCATTTATGTTCCAGTACAGCATTCTGCTAATGTTTTAAAGAAATGTGTCATTTTTCACATTGCCAACGAAAATGTGGAGGAATTTATATGAATGGTCATCCAGTAAATATTTAACATGTCGTGAAATGTGCCTTGTCGGAAATGACGCTCAATGACCGTGTTACACAGTGATGGTTCTTGTTGCTTTTTTTTTTTTTTTTTTTACACTTTTTACACAAATGTTTTTTCTGAATGCACACTGAATGTTTGTTATTTGTTTTGTTGTTTTGGGGTTTTTGATAAAATTTGTAATCATTGTGTTCATTGTTAAAGTGGAGAAACTGTATCTTCATGCTCTTGATATGAATGCATTCATTAACCCTATTAATGGTTGGAATAAAAGGGAAAAAAAAATCATGCTTACCACAGAGGTTAATTAATAATAATATTAGTAATAAAAATTATAATAATTATAACAATAATGTTCTTTCAGATCAAGTTTGACTGTTTTATTTATTTATTTTTTTTTATTAATTAATATTTTTCATCGTTGATTTTTTTTTTTTTTTTTTTTTTTGGGGGGGGTTTTGCGTTTTTTCCTCCTGTTTTTTTTTTACTACTCAGTTTTTCAAACATTCTGTCATGTTTTTATTAACAGCATCACATCAACCCCATTTACTGTATACGTTGTTATTTTTATGTTTATATTTCCATCGAATGCAAATATTCATCATTTCTGTGCAGGGTTTCAATTTTCAAAACAAATTTGTGTATTATTTTGTATTTGTTTTTTTTATTTTCCCTTACACATTCATGTATTATTTCATAGGCATCTAGTCTGTAAGCATGGGAATTTGAAGAATGAAGTCAGATTCATGTTATTTTCTAGCTTGGCATTTTCTCTTAACACTTGGAGAATTCATGCTTGCTTTATTTATTTTCATTCTTCAGTATAACTCATTCATTTAGTCAATCTATATACACATTAATTTTTTTTTTGATTCGATGAATATGTTTCAACCATAACTCATTATTTAATAAGTAAAATGTAGGATGTCTTCGAATCCTTCTTTCAATTTACTCTAAAATTTCTTCTTCCATTTTTTTTTCCCTATGAGGTGCTTAATTCATACGATATTCATTCATCATCTCATCTGGGGTTTTTTATTTGTGGAGAGGAGATGATGGATCATGTCCGTAACATACAATGTCACGGTATCATCTTTCTAAAATGTTTTAAGCTTACTCATAAGGATTTCTTCTCACAGATTTATACATCTTCTAAATACTAATAAATTTATTTATTTATTTTTTTAAATAGCTTTGCATCAGTTTTCCCCCCCTTTGAAAGTCATTTTATACAAGATGCCTCAAAAGCGATACATTCTGAAAATATAGGCCAATAGTTGCTGCCAAGTTGCACGATTCATGGATGCTAAAAATATTTTGCACTATGCCCAACATGCAATATGCCAAATTCAATGGAAAAATTGATTTTTCATACAAAGATTGTAGGTGTTCATTTACCAATGTCATCATACATTCAAACACACACACACATGCACACACTATCTCAGATTTCTATAATTGATTTATTTTTATTATTTTTATTTTTTTATTCCTCTCCTCTGCTTCCCATCCCACAAATTTGACCAATTTAATTAAAATGCAACAATCTGTGACTGGTCTGCAATACAAAAATACATGCGTCTGTTTTTGCAACTTGTGGAATTGAGGCAAGCTGTGTGTTGCATTTATGCAGTGTGATTAGTTAGTTTTAAAATTCTGTTATATAGAAAATCATGCAATCTGGCGGATCATACAACTTGGTGGTGGCTACTGTACAAGTTATCGAGACTCTCATTACAATATTTTCTTAGGCATACTGTTTTTTTGTTTTGTTTTGTTTTGGTTTTTTTGTGTTAAAAAAAAAATTGTTTTATTGATATCCAGATATCCACCTTTTCCCACTTGCCACCCCCCCCCCCTCCCCTTATCTCTCTGTGTCTTTCTTTCTCTGTCTACATCTCTCTTTCTCGCTCTGTCTCTCTGTCTGTCTGTCTGTCTGTCTGTCTCTCTCTCTCTCGCTCTCTCTCTCTCTCTCTCTCTCTCTCTCTCTCTCTCT